>PVKB01005199.1:0-72964 GCA_004027205.1 Ctenodactylus gundi
TCTGACTTACAATTAGTCAAGGCCTTTTTGTTACACTTATGCTATGACCCACTCTCTTTTGTCTCCCATGTCCTCACTAGTCTGCCTTTTCTATCTCTTCCTCTTTGTGACTCATGTTAATCTTGTCCCACAAGACTCCTCGGGCTATTCTTCATACATTCTAGTTCTTAGATTCACCCCCTGCCACCCCCCCCCCCCCACACACACACACAACTCTTCATATCTGGGCTCCTCCTCATCCTCCAACTACACTGTAAATGTCACTTTCCCCAAAGGCCCTTTTCTGACAGTTGAGTCAAGATACATTTCTCATCAGCCCTTTCTAGTTTCTGTCATATCATTTTCTTTCATAGGATTTATGGAGACTTGAATGTGAATACTAACAATGACATATTTGGGCAAAAATAATTATACAATTAGTGTTTAACAAGTTACACATCAACAAAAGTCTTTGCAGTTTTTCCTTTCCCAATCTTTAAAAAAGCATAAGCTTAATATTGTAGTAACACTGATACATTACACAGGTGATGAATGTTAAATGAATGTTACATCCCAGGAGAAATTTGAATATGTGGTATAAATTATAGGATACTTTAAGAATAAATGGAAAGAAATGAGAAAGAAATTTTTTTAATGGAAGAAGAGAATTATGGTGTATGGGCAACCCTCAGGACCAATATAAAAATAAGACATGCATTAAACCCAAAGAATCAGATTATGTAAGTTTGATTGTATTTTAATAGATTAAACCAACTAAGTGTTTCAAGATAGATAGAAAATATGACTGAAATAATGTCAACAATGCTGCTCAAAATCAATTCAGTCAGGTTGTTAATCAAAGATCTATATACAATTTAAATCAAGGTAGAGCTGAATTAAGAAAAGTCCATGGGACTGCTTTAAAGGAAATACCACAAGTTGAGAAAGTTTCCTCTCTCCAAACAGATGTCTGCTTTCAGTTACTGAAGTTACCAGGACAGTGAAGGAATTCTAGATACTTAGAGTGGATGTCTGGAAGACTTACTAATACCCAATCACACAGCTGAGTAATTTGAGGATTGAATCCAGCTCACGTGAAAGACTGCCATTATCACAAGGTAGTAGTGGCCATTCCCCAAGATTTCATTCCTACACTAAGGAATTAGCTAAAGGAATGAGCATGTGGTCTTGTCCAGATAAATCAAATGCCAACAAAAATGTGAGGGCAAGTGAATCCCAGAAAACATTTTCTAATAACTAAATAAGGAACAAAGGAAAAGGCAAGACTTTCTATGTTTTGCTACATATAGTTGTGAACTTAAAAGCCCAACACCATCTTAGCACAAAAGCAGATATCAGAGGAGACGGAACCAAGAGAATTTCAGGAAAAAGAGGATTCATTGTTAGAAGAATCTAGACCTGGATTCATGCATTTTTAGGACTTCCAGATAGAAGAACACTGTTTATGTAGATTAGGCCAATTTAAATTTGATTTTCCCTACTAGTTATAGAAAAAAAAAATCTCAGCTGGATTGATGCCCAAGAAATGCAGGTGTCAGATGGGAAAGAAAACACCAGGCAGAATTTTTCTAAAATCGTCATGATGGGATGATTGTTAGTATTCGCTTACCGGAGCCTCTGCTTTGGATCACTATGGAGAGAAGGCAGCTTATAACCTGCCACCGTCCTCTCTCACCGAGTCAGGCTGGAGTTGAACTGCGATAAGACAAGCAGTGACAGTATCTTTCTCATAACTGCTAAACAAAAGTGCTTTATTATATAATCTTATAACAGGAGAATTTTTAATAATGAGAAAAATGTGAAGTAGTATAAATTAGAATAAATTTATCAATATATTGCTCATTACATAAGCATTTGCTACCTTTTAATTCTAAAATGTCATATAAATACTACAAGTGGTACTTAACAGTTACAACAATTGAAACACCTTTATGAGTAATGAGCATTCTTTATTACAGATATTACTACCTGGAAGGCACTACTGTAAAGCAATCTCAGTATATTACCTCCTCAACTTTACATATAAAATAACTAACAATAACTTTCCCAATATTAATGATAAGTGAGCTAAGGCAAAAAAAATGTAACTTGACCATAGTCACATTGACATTAAATGGCACACTTCCATTAAAAACCTGTTTGGACAATGATCGAAGCCCTAGAAAAACTAGGGCTTGTAAGCAATAACATAAACTGCCAGGTATTATGGGCCTATAAATGGAAGAAGATGATGAAAAATTGATTTTGCATTGAAGGAGCTTACCATTTGTTTTGCTTTCTTTAAGCTCAGCCAACAACAAGAATACTTTCTTCCACTTTCAGATACAATAGAGTATGTCCGTATCATGCCACACGCTCCTCGGGATTTTTGTGACTGTTGATAATTTCTTATTGATCACAGTCAACATAATTTTACATTTATGCTACCCAAAACTATTTCTCATTTTCAAATTGCATTAAAATGATAAAGAGCTTGCACAACAAGCATTTTTTTAGAGATTAAATATACTCATCACTAATTTTATCCCAGAAGAGAATGATGTATGTTTTATTTGAGGTTCTAATTACACAAAAAGTCTTCACTTGTCATTACTGCATAGACAGATGAGGCAGTTTCCACCATATGAGCCTACATTTCTTCTAAGAGACTGTAAAGTACAGATTGTTTCTGGGGTCTGCTTAGTATGTGGCTAAGTTACTATTCATAATGTTGTTCAAGAAAACCTGTGACTGACAGCGTGGAGTGTAGATTGTAAAAATATCAAACATGACTATTTTACACATGAGTAGCACTAGCCCATCATTCAGTTTTACTGGGATGTTAGAACAGCTTAAGGTTTTAGGACCTAAGTGAAGAAAGACTATTCACTGAAACTCCCATGATGCTTCCTTTCCAACACTTCAGATACGGCACTGCTAGCCTATTTGTGAGCTGATTTAGCTGTATTGCTTCCCCAATTGCACTCAGTACTTAAATATGTTGGTCTTCTGCCCCTAGAGGCTTCCAGCCACTCTGCCAAACCAGTTAGTGTAGAAGAGTAAGTCAACCACAAAAACTTAAAAGACCTGAGATCAGGTTTGAGACGTAAAAGTGGAGATAAAAACAAGAGTGACTACAGACCAATTTTTCCTTATTCATAAAAATAGAGCCTTTTACCTGTCAGAAAAAAAGAACCCAAATGCTTATTAAGCAGGGAAAACCAAGTTATTCCTTACAGGTCTCCCAAGGGTAGAGATTTTGTATATTGATGAAACTATACAAATAAAAACTCCCTCCCTCCCTCCCTCCAGTGATTAATATAAAAAGATGTGTTTTTGAAAGCTCAACAGGTTTCTTAGAAGTAGAGGGACATTAAAAGATAAGTTGTGGAGAAGACACCAATCAAATATTAATTGCCACAGTTTATTTTAAAAGTGACCACATCTCTGCAATATAAGTGGCCAGTTTACTTGGAATATGAGGCCATACAGTTCCTTCCTGTCTGACTCCTGTCCCTAAATCGCCACTGAAAATATATTATTTCTATTTAATATGGTGAAAAGAGAGATTATACTTTGGACTCACATTAGTTTTCAACCTAATCTCTGGTACTGTAATTTCTCTGAAAAAGTTTAATTTCACGAGGCATGATTTTTCTTACCGATCAAGTGCCTGCCTCCTTCCTAATCCTGAGAAGACCTCCTGAAATAAAGATACAAAAGCACAACATTTGGCAGGCTCTTAATATACACTGTTCTCATTTCTTTCCTCCATTTTTTTTTCTTTTCCAAAATTCAGAAACAACTCTGGGCGAAGGATGGCCATCATATGGGTAAAGTGACTTTTTAATGTTATTTTTCCATTTGAGCTTTCCATGACCTCTCCTATGAAATAACTAAAATAATCAGTAAAGTAGTTACTAGTGTCCCCAGAAAAGTGAGGCTCAAAAACTTTGCTTAACTTAATTTTAGATGGTTTATTTATTTAACAATACTTACTGAGAGTTTACTATGTTCATGTCATGAAGCCAGGGACCACAAACAGAGCTAACTGTGCTAGAGGTTCTGTCCTTTATGAGGTCTTGCTTGGGATTCTCGATTAGAGGTAGAGACCAGTCAAGGGAAAACCTTCCATCAAGGGATCATTTTTCCTGGGACAGCTTTAATGGCATTCAAGCATGACTGTCACCCTCTGCTCTCATATACTCTTACAGAGTAACAGGCATCCTGCCTTTTCCCCAGGACTCCCTCCCTCCAGGGAGGTGTTTCTCCTCAGAATTGTGTGCCTTTTCAGGTCGAGTCTTCCTTACCTCACATCATGTGGTCTCTTCTCTTCCTTTGATGTTGCTCACTCAGCCTAAATATGTGTACACACTTCCCATGTGCCAGGCTATACACTATGCTCTGAGCATCAACTCTACATACAAGGATAAAAAGATGGCTTTAGAAAATGTTTGGTCTTTGTAATGTCAGATTATAATAAATATTGTCATTGAACAGACAAGAATAGAGTCTCCTGCATTCTCTGATAGAATTCGAAATGAAGAGACAGTAAAGTCTATCTTATCTGATCGATGTCATGGTGAATTATGTTGAAAGGTGAAGGATTCGGTTTCAATATGGTTCATGTCCATTTGGGTTTTTAGACCTCAGATATAGGGGGAACATTTTGCTTATATATAGCATCTGTAGTCGTGTGTGTGCAAAAGTTATTTAGAGCAGTGAAAAGATCCACTGCCCAAGGAGGACCTATGGAGGAAAAAGAGAAACAGCCCAGGGAAGGCACAATGTCATGGAAACCAGTTAGGAGTTAGAAGGAAGACAGAAAACAGCATAGCTCTGGCACTTATGGAGGAAGTCCTGACCTATGAAGAGAACTGGGTGCATTTCACAGGAGCAGCTTTATAACAAAACTACATCCTGCATTAGAATGGAACAAAATTCTGCTCACAGTACTGTTACAAGAAGTCACTCAATGGCGGTTCTAATAAGGAAATTTTCATAGAGCTTTTATTAAACCAAATAAAGAAAATAGATGGATGAAAAAGAAAATGGAATAAACCAACAAATTGAATACTGCAACTCATGTCTAAGATTGCCTAAGAACTTTGCTTTACAGGTCATATAGAAATATTTTATCTCAAAGTAGTACCTTAAAAAGCCTTAGAAAGATGATTAGCTCCACCTAGCTATGTAGCTATAACTGTTATCATTTCTGTACCTTCCTCACACAATTAACCTTTCTTTTTTTTTCATGCCATCATCGTATTGTAATACTATGAAGAGTAGTAGATTGTTGAGTTCTGTTCTCAGTTTATTTTGAATAAATGTGCTAATCTTAAAAGAAAAATGATGCTTTGTGCTTGTTATCTTTCTGTAATTAAAACAGTCTACTACTTACATTTTCCTACACGATTTATCATTTTTAAACAATTGATAACTTATCCCTAAGGGGAAATATGTTTTTGTTTCCATCTTTTACCAAGACCTAGCCATTAAAAGAGAATGACAGAAAATAAGTCAGCAGGTGTCTGGTGGATTGTTTAGAGCAACAATTCCCAGCCTCTGGTACTGAGGTAGCAAGTCCCAAGAGACAGCCTAGGGGAGAGGGAAGGTCTGTAGTCAACACAAACTCAGAAAATAATTTGCTAAGTTATAGGTCTTTTTCTGAAAGGCATTTCAGAGATTTTAATGGGTTTTTACTTGTGGTAAATAGTTTAGGATAAATGAGCTTGTGTTTAATGATCAACAACTAGAAAAAGTGCATGACAAAACCGGGAAGAGGGTAGCATAGCTGTGACCAGAAGTGGCATCGTTGGAGACCGCATCATTCAGGTATGGAAAAATGAAAAACAGAAATTAAGTGAAAGCTCTAGGTTGTGCATAGAACCAGGGAAAGAAAAAAGACGGTGAAGGTCAATTTATTACATTGCTAATAGAGGCAATTTGTGACTTCCTGAGGAACTTACATTGGCTTCATCAAAATACCATTTGACTTCTCTTGGTCCCTCAAAAAGTTGAAAGACCTGGTCTCTTGTGTGGGACTCTATCTCCAGTGCTATAACAATGTCTCTCACAGTGAAAGCATTCATCAATTATTATCAAATAGGGCAAGTAATAAATAAAGGATAGAACCAGGATAATAAAATCACATCATTTAGAGACTTCCAGGTAAAATCCACATATAGAAATAAAGAATTTTAGATGTGTATGAGTCCTGACTCAGTCTGAGGCATTGTACCTAACGGGTTTTTCACAGGAAATATTTGAACCACCTTGGAAACCTGCCTTTGCACTCGAAGGTTCTGATCAGAATGGCTGTTAATAGAAAAACACTAAGTTCTGAAAGAAGGTTGACTCCCCTTTCCACAGTATCTTCTTGCGTATTGCAGTATTTTATTTCGAGCTCAATCCCAAAGCTTAGAATTTTATAATAACAATTCTCATACTGGGAAGTTTGCTTTCAAGTCTCTTCTTAAATTAACTAATTCTATTCATCTTGGGTTAAAAAGAAAACAAAATATTCTACCATTGAGAGAGGAAAAAAAATGAAATAGTTCAGATGAAATGATCTGGTCAGTGTCACTACTTGGTTTATATCTGGAGTGTCGCCCAAAGCCTCATGTTGCTATGGGTACTGTGTACCGTTGGAAGGTGGGACCCGGCTGGAATGGACGGGTATGTGGAGAACTGCATGGGCTTGTCCTGGTTCCTTCCTCCCACACTGGTCTCACTTCTGCCATGCTGCCGTGAGGATCGGCCTCCGGAGCACCAGCTCCACCCCTGGCTCCAGCCTGAGCCCCGCCCTGTGATTCTACCATTTTCCAGACGCTCACTTGCAAATGCACTGTGATCTTCTGAAACTGAAAGCTAAAATATATCTTTCCTCCCTAAAGTTGTGGATGTCACATACTGAGTTACAGTGATGAAAAAGTAACTAAGACAGTTGCATAATAGTTTTCCCCATTTTATTAATATATTTATGTGATATGCAATGATTACATTGAGCTTGAGTATTTTTGCATGTATATATCATGTCAACATGACGATTTCTTCCCCTCTGCCATTTTGATCTTCCTGCACCCTTCCCTTCCCCTATAACTCCCACTACTACAGCCATTTGGTTCCACTGAGTGCCTGTATTCTGGCATTCTGATACTAGAGAAAAGGTGCAATATTTAACCTTCGGTATTTGATTCATTTCACTAAGCATAATGGTCTCAAGCTTTATGGAAGACTCAGTTCTATCTCTTCCAACTTTCTTTTGTTCGGTTAGTTTTGGTTTTTGTTTGATTTTTATCTTTTTGAGGCAGGGCCTCATTAAGTTGTACAGATGGGCCTCAGACTTGCAACCTCCTGCCTCAGGCTCCTGGTCAGATTGAGCTAAGACATGTACCGCTGTGCCTAGCTGAGTGCTTCCAATTTCCTTACCAGTTATAACACATGGAAAAGTAAATACTAATTTCATCTAGCTTGAGAAATACTCTGACTTCTATTAGGATGGAAATTTCTTTTAAAAATAATCTCTGTTTTAAAAAGGCTACATGACTAATTCTCCCAAAATAATAAAACAATCATAAGACCACATGAAAGTCATCTGAAAAGCTGGGTGACGGGAAGATCAAAGATGCTTATGTAAGGACAAGATAGAAGCCAAGCTTCAGGATTCAAAGCTTTTGTGAGCTCTAATCATTTTGCTGGCATTCATAAAATCTTAAACATTTTCTCCTGTTTGATGTATAATACTCAATCAATTGTAATAGAATGTAAGTGGGTAGTGTTTATAATGGCCCCTTTGCACAAAAGTGAAAACCATGGCAAACTCGCAGCACTGCCACCCAGAGGGGGAAGTGGTCTTTTCTTGTATACTCAGAGACACTTACCCAAAAATCCAGAGGTGGCCCCGGGACAGATTCTATTCATTCCTATCTTACCAAGTTCAGTGAAGTTAAATGAACTTGGTTTTCTTTTTCACTCTAATGGCTAGGATATATATTTTCAATGGACTTATAAAATTGATTATGCAACTATATCATAGATAGGTAACAGATACTAAAGAGACAAGGATCCCTTCTGTAACTTCTCAGGGAAGATTATTTTTCCAAGTCGTTGGGCTATTGGGGCTAAAGATGAGGCTAAGTTTTCATTACTGATCTACTTCTTAGCTACTGCATACCAACCAGTGAGTTGGCATTAAAACTCCATGAGAATAAAGATTCATAAGTCTCTTAAAATTATCGACTTTACCAGACAAAAAGGACACAAAAAACTGTTTGCAAGCCACTTAGAAGGTGAATAATGAGCTTTAAAGAAGGCATTCCTTTTTTTCTGATGACTGGTTGCACACAATGACTTTTTTCAATTTTCTTGTACATATTTAGAACACTAAATACATAAAAGAGTAGCTCACGTGCAGTGGTCTTCAAACAGTTAAGTAACAAGTGCCTGTTAAGAAAACCTTGTGTTGCAGCAAAAGAGCTTTTAATTCCAAATTCTATGAATGGGCGAAGGAGAGCTTTTGATGGTAGAAAATAGGAAGAGACAGAAGAAAAGACATTTGAGTAGTCGTGGAGGCCATACAAAGTAGCACTCCACCTACAAGGTACTCATTTTCTGCCCTCAACAGCAAGGAAAACCATAAAACACCTGCTATTGAAGCCCTAGAAAATTTTCTCAAAGAACATTAGGTTTTATAGTGAACAAAGAAAGTCGCATCTCCTAAATTTCTTTCTTAGAAACATTTATGTAACAGCAGTTGGGAATAGGCATCCAAATAGCTTCTAAGTTGTTAATGGTTTAGGCAGAAAGCATCTGCATTCATGCTATTGAACACTGACTCATTCCCGAGAACATCTTGTAGTGAGTATGTTCTCTTTGTCAAAAGCAGTGATTGGTTCATCATGTACCACCATGGGATAAAGAAATAGAACATTCGGATAAGGGAACATGCAAAACAAAGGCACTGAGTGAAGAAAACATGCAAATAGCTACAAGTCGATCACTGCAACGGCGGCACATAGTAATTGCTATAGTTCAGATTAGCAATATTCCCCCAGAGGCCCATGTGTGGCAGGATTTTTGTCCAGTGAGTGGGACTTCTAGGAAGGACTAATCCTTTTAGGGTGTGGGGCCTGGTGAAGGAATTTTGAATGAGGGTATTAGGACTCTGGCTTAATCTGGTTTCTTTGTTTCACTTCCTGGCAGCCATTATGTGGGCAGCTTCCTTACCACCCACTCCACCATCATACGCTGTACAGGCTCAAGGTAAACAGGACTGGCAAAGGTGAGTAAAACCATCAACCAGAGAAAACATTTTCTCCTTTTAAGCTAATTTACTTCAGGTATTTGTTATCACAACTAGCAGAGTTATCACCCACATCTGCCTGTGTAACTCCAACAGTCGGGACCATTTCTTTTTCTGAGAAAACTCAGGCTATATATCAATAATTTTACTTTTAGAATTTTTTCCTCTTTATCTACAATCATTCATATTTCTCCTTATTGTTTTCCGATTTTTATCTTTTAAAAATGTGAAACACGAATGAAAATCTGGTTCAGGTGGATAATTTTCAAGTCACTCCATAGTTATACCTGTTTACTAGAAAGCAGTTGCTTCTAAAATATTCAGAGAAAATGTTAAGTTTACTTAATTCTTCTGTGAGATTATGTATTTCTTTGGGTACAGTGTCATGAACTTGTTCCCTGCTTGTTTTTGAGAAGGAGACACTGTCCTCCAAAGGTGATGGGGGACTCTAGAAAGACAAGAAGAAGCAGGTAGTTGGTTACTTAATCCCAGATTGCAAATAACAGTAAGACTGCATCTAGAGAAGCAATAAGACATCAATTCTCCAAATTACATTAGGAACATATTATGAAAATATTTGGACAGAGGATGAAGAAGTCAGGATTTTGGCTTCTAAAAATCAAATCTAAGAGTTTCCACGTTGCGCCGAATAAAGACAATGAGTTTCTACACAAGGACATTGGTGATCCAAACACACAGCAGAGGTGAAAAATAGCTGATATACCACAGGGGAGGAATAGCTCCTGGTTGCTGTCTGGGTCTCACACAACAATCAAGCATATGCACCAAGCAACTGGAAGGATTTTATTAATCCATTTATTTATTTATTCAACCACTGTCTATTAAATATTAAGTGCTGGTAGGTCTGTGTCTTTATGTAGCTTATAGTCAAAGAGGAGAAAGAACGAAACAGCAATGGAATGTGGTCAGTTATAGAGAAGGCCAGCTTCGCAGAGACTTGGCTAGTATTCTCAGAGTGTTCAGAAAATGGAAACTCCTGGAGTTTGGTGTCCTGTGGTTGTTAGCTTGACATGTTTAATAACTGTATGTTTAATTTTTTAATAAAATTGAATGGGACAACAGAGATTGTGTCAGGGGCTCAGAGTCCTGGCTCACGTGGAGGCCTGTTTGCACTGCTTCCTGCACCTTACCAGAAGACGCCTCAGCCACCTGCTTTGTCAGCATTCTGGTTCCCCAGCCCTGTCAGGTTTCCTATTCCAATCCCAATCACTGCCACCTTCCAGTGAATAGCAAGAGGTCTGAGCAGACAGAAACTTGTGCTCTGACACCCCAGAGGGGGTGTCTGTGCATCAGCTCAAACAGAGCCAGATAGACACACAATCAATGGTGTCATTCTGTGCAGCCCGAGAAGTGGAATCGGTGGGCATCCTTGCCTAGGGGTCATGCGTAGATTTGAGGGGTCTATCTTAAGTTGCCTGTCAAAACTGCCTCAGGTAAGGATGCCCACTCTGCTTCAAGTACATCCATGGGGGGAGCTATTTCCTTAGAGTCGGATTTTCTTTCCTGCATTATGTAGCTACCAATGGGAAAGGAGATTGGTTTCCCTACTACAACCGGAACCATGCGCTTTTCAATCTACACTGTAAAATGGAATGATAACAAAGATTCTGAGAATAATGTAGCTGAAGCTGCAGATGTAATATTAGCACGAAGCACACTGTGGGTATGGAGGCCCAGTGGTCTCCCCACGTGTTTAATCTGGAACTGTGCCGAAGAGCACACAGGAAGTCACCGTGCAGAAAAGGAAGCGGAAGGAAGCTCCAGAAAGAAGAAACACCACGCGAAGGCCTGGGGTCATGTCAGTACAGGAAGTGTTCTACAAACGGAGAGAGGCCGAGTGAGACCTGAGTGGGGACAGTGACAGAAAAGTAGAGTGCAAAGGGGCAAGTCGTACTTGCAGAGGAGTCAGCAGCCTGGCAAGGAGCCCGAGGAGCAGCACAAATAAGAGGGTGTTTTTCCCAGTGTTTGCTACAATTCGGTCCCATCATCCCGTCTCTGTGCCCGCGGAGTATGTTTTTGACCTTTAAGTAAAGGATGTTACGGTCTTCTGTGTGAAATGTCACGTGGCTGGCACGAGCCCATCGGTCTTCCATTGTCAGGCTTGGACCCTGGATCCTTGTCACCTGAGAAAATGATGAACAGAGCCCTCGTCCCTCAGATCTGTGGCTGTGTCAGATGAATCTCGTGAAGAAAAGGGCTCGTCATGAAGCCAAATGATCACAAGCCTCTGTGGTGCTTCATCGCCGGCTTCCCTGAGAGAAAGACTGTAGTTACTTTACAGAAACTCTCCACGGGAGTTTGTGCTATGCAAAAAATAAGTGAATAGCCCCCAAGAGGTTACCAAAAAGGCTCTCAGAGCTGTGGCAAAGCATATTTTTTTTTGAATTGGCATGAAGTAGATTTTTTTTTATGCAGCAAAGATTTTTTTTATCACATTGACATTTGGTTTATTAGAGCTAAGTTTACAAGACCAGTTCCTGAAGTGATTGTGCCTAAATCAGCTGCCATTTTCTATAGATAAGATGAGAAAATGCTGGGAAAATATGGTTGTTCCTCTCAAAGCTTATTCAAAATAAAATTTCATCAATTCTTTACCACCAGGCAGTGGCATACTAAACCACAGAATTTCAAACAAGCAAGTATATATAGCCATGCACAGGTCTAATCCGGAATTAAAGCTATATTCTCTTTATTCAAGTACATAGCTTGTGTTTTCCTTCCTCACGTCTGCTTGTGAAGCACGGAGGGAATATTCATACATTTACAAAATTTTAAGCATATCACTGAAAAATAATTAATAAGCCCTTATGAATACATGCGAAAAAGAATATATAAAAATTTCAGAATATTACCCATTCATTACCAGTATCTAGTAAATGAAACAGAAGGAGGAAAAACAAACTAACTAAACTTTGTAGCAGTTGCGTACACCAAGTAAGCAGAGCATTGGCGTACCATTCCAACAAGGTGGAAATGGTATTCCCCAATATGGTTTGGTATTCCACAGCTCTTCCTTGTTACGGTTTGGCTTTTGAATATCCCCTAAAAAGCTTCATGTATTTGAATGTTGTTGATTATGTATGGATTTCAAGTGCTCTTAGGAGGTGGGACCTGGTCTGGAGGGGTAGATTCTGGAGAGTAGTGTGGTCACTGAGGGTGCGGCCTGGAAGGACATACTTCTGTCTAGGTTTATCCCAAGCTCTGACAGCTCTGATCCATTCTGTGATGCCAGGAACAACATGTTCTCTGACTATACCTTTCCACCATTGCTAGCCACCCACAAATACAATAAGACCTTTCTTTCTTTCTTTCCTTCCTTCCTTCCTTCCTTCCTTCCTTCCTTCCTTCCTTCCTTCCTTGTTGATCCTCTGATTCTAAACTCACTATGGAGCCCAGGATGACCTTGGACTCAGGGAAATCCACAAGTCTCAGCCTCCTGACTCCTGGGATTACAGACAGCTGTAATCCTGGGATCACACACAGTTTAAATGTGGTGATGGAGAATCAAACCAGAGTACTTAGCGCTTGACTTAGCGCTCGTTAGGTAAGTGCTTTGACCACTTCCTCCAGCCCAGACTAAGACCTTCTTAAGCTAAATTAATCTTTCCTCCCTCAAGTTGTGGGCATTGAGTATTGTGTCATAGCGACAAAAAAGTAACTACAATATTACTCAAGAGAAATTGACCTAGAAGGGTTCAAAAATCTTGTCCAATGACACAGCATGGCTATTGGTAGAGCTTAGATTTAAACTTAAATTTTTTTTTTTTTTGGAAATTCTTTTCCTTTTATTTTTCTTGACTCATGTTAACACAACAGTAAAAATCTAAAAGGAAATAGAATTTTATGATCAAGGTATAATCACAAGAATAAAGCTTTGTTATTACTCAGTCTAAGTCAATTGGTCATTCAATTTATTTTGCCTTGTTATTATAATAATTTGCTGAATAATATTTAATTGATTGTGTCAATATTTCACAATTATGTTAACCCATATTATGCCAGACATAACTATTATGCAAAGTTAAAAACAATTCCCCTATGCATAATGGTCTCAGTTTATATCTATTTACCTATAAAGGATTCATATTTATCTGTCTTTATGGCACAGCATTCTCTAATATATATATATATATATATATATATATATATATATACTACATTTGTAAATCCATTGATCTATTGGTGCTATTATATGATGCTTTTAACTCCTTTGAAAAGATACCCAGAGGAAGTATTGTTGACACAAATGAAATATCTATTTTCCATTTTTGAGAACCCCCCTCCCGCACTGCCACAGTGCTTTCATACAATTTCTCTAATATGAGAAACCCAGAGGGTAAATAAATGATAGACTCAAATAATTGAGAGGTTAGGAGTCGAAAGAAAGGAGAGAGAAGATTTGGGAGGGTGAAAAAAGAGATGGGCAAAGAACACAAAGATGCTATCATATATGTGTGCATAAAATTTTCAAATGTAATGAAACAATTGTGTATTACATATACTTAACTATAAAACATAGTAAAAAGAACAGTCTCTATTTATTGAATGCTGGTCACCATATTCGATGCTATAATCGGTTGTAGAAAACAGCAATGAATTGTGGAAGAATTCAGTGATGCGACCTAAGGGAAAGAGGGAGTAGAATGGATTTTGTGAAAAAGAATTAGGAAAGCAAACACAGGGGTTCCAAATCAAATGCACCCTCTAAAAGGGGGGGGGGGGAGGGTGAAGGTTTGGCATAAGCAAGGGCATGTGGAATTTAATATGAAAAATAGCAAGGCAAATCCTCAAGTAACAGCACCAAAAGTATAGGTTCTAAGTATGAAAATGCTAAGTCTAGAATTCCTGGTGAACTCCATATCTGAGCTTCTATGTGCCCAAGCAGGCAACCACTGCAAGTTGTATATCTGCAAATTAGACAATAGGAGACAGAGAGGAAAGACGGGAAGAGTCTACGGTTCAATAAAATGTAAAAAAAAAAAAAAAAAAAAAAAAACATTTTATGTCTGTTTACTATTTGCTGTATTCTGGCAAGAATGAGAAGCAGGACAAAAATTCTAGTAAGGGAAGGGGACTGGGACTAGAAAGGGGGCTTTCTTTGGTCAAGCAAAATAGTTGTATTCTTATACTTTTTGTGTTGTAGGATCCCGCTTTAAGTCGTAGATGTCTTGCTATGCTGAATGTCGAAGGTGCCCTGTAAATTTTGTTGACTTAATCGATGAACAGAATGAATGAAAGAAGGAATGAAATTCATGCTGATCGAAAAAAAAAAAAAAAAACAAGAGGGTAATTTACTTTTGCCCAGGTGAGAATTTTTTCTGAGCTTTTTACACTAGCCAAAAGGGAAAAGAAATTTATAAAGGGAGAAGGATTGCCAGTCACATAAACATAAATGTTCAAAGATATGAGATTGGGGGGAAAGATATATGATGTTATATGTGATTTCCTCAGTGAGAGAATTTATCAGATTTATGAATATACTGTTTTTCATCCTCATCCATAAGAGAAATTTGAAAAGAAAATATTATTTTAAGTCATGACTTAACTCCTGTATACAATAAAAATTTTTGAAAGGAGATTTTGATTGCATAACATAAAAAGATGAAGGGAAGTTTTTTGCTTTGTGTTTTGGTAGTAGGGGAAGAAAAAAATTATATGTGGATGCATTTAACTACAAACAAACCAAAGAATATAAGCATGAAGACTATTTAGCAGTTATTCTCTGTCTGGAAAGAATGGCTAATTGCACTCTCTCCAAGATTCAGAATCCTCTCCATATAATGAGAGGATTACAACAGGTGATCTGTGAGAAGAGGGCCCTGGAGGAACGGCTCAGCAGTTAAAGCACTTGCCTGGCAAATGCTAACTCAAGCACTTGGCTACTGCCAAGCTCTCTTCCCCAGTACCCCATAAACTGGCTGTGGAGACACCCAGTTTAAAATTCTCAGCACTCAGGAGGCTGAAACAGAAGGATTGCCCTGAGTCCAATGCAACTCTCGGCTCCATAATGAGTTCAGGACCGGCCTGAGCTACAGAGCAAGATCTTGTCTCTAAATCAATCAATCAATCAATTAATTAATTAATTAATTAAGGTGGTCTGGAAAGTAATTTTCAATTTTTAAAAAGTGTATTTAGATAAACAGAGCATCATTTTGCAGTGTACTTAAAATAAACCAGTCAGCTTGACAAGACCTTTGTAGAAAAAAATTATTGTTGAGCTATATAAAGAATAAGATTCTATCTTTTTAACAAGACTAGAGTAATGAGTGAAATTAATTTTCACAAAGGTTGGAAATGTGACATATGTGTATAGAGAATGAGTAAATTGCTGTTATAATAAGGATGACTTAAATTATAATATGAGGATGATAAAGAGGAGAGAATATTTTTATGCCTTTTCAAGATGTCAGAGCTTAACTAAAAATGTCGAAAAATGAGAAGAAAAGCCTCAGGAAAAAAGAATAAATTTACCTCTGTGGTACAAACTGTTAATTGCACAATTAAGTAACTATGGTCTCCTTACTCTGTTTAGCAAATCTAAACTGTTACTCTGTTAACAAATAAAACACTACACTTTTTATAATTGCATGTCACAAACTGAGATTGTACATCTGATTCCTGGCCAATGAGATGTAACTTCCGGGCCAAGGAGACATAACCTTACATTTTGTGACAGGTTTCTGGGAAGGCTACCTAAAAAGAGCCAACTAATTCAAGAAGAGAGGTAGTCTTTTACCTGTCCCCATGTCTTTCCACTATGACATAAATAATGGTTGAAAACATAGCAGAAATTTTAAACTATAGGTAAAACTGAAAGCCGTGGTGGTAAAAATTGGACCAGCAGAAAGAAAAGGACCTGGGTCATGACAACATCCTGGTGTCCAGAGCATCTTTGGGAAGAAGATTAAACATATGTCTGAAGAGAAACTCACCTCCCCTGCATGTTTTCCTGGGTATAGGCAATCAAGGTCTCAGCCATTTGATTTATTTCTAGAAGTGTAGCGCTTCTAGTAAAGGTAAAAAATATAGTATTGGATTGAAGGAAGAGATGGTTAGGTGCTTAATAATGGCTTAGCCAATGAAACTTGAGAACATTGTGCACCTTTTTATACATCCACAAAACATTTAGTCAAATCACCACCTGCTAAACCACATGCTGACAAAGTTTATATATAGTATTAGGAGAAATGGTAAAACATATGCGGGATATTGGTATGAGTTGTCAGCAAAATCCTAAAAAAAAGTGATGATTTGGAGTTTGAAACAGCAGGCCAGTCTGATAGCTGAAATGGGAAGGCGCACATCTTTGCTACGGGAGGCACTCTGCCTACAACCTGCAATCTCCGTTGAATGAGAGCCTGGTAATTTGAAAACTTTCAGGGTTGAAAAGGCCAGATGCTTATTCCTCAAATTGAAACAGTTAAACGAAGTGTCTGAAAATTCTAGTCTTAGCAATAACTATGACTGGTGCCACATCATACAAAAGTAGTTAGCCTGTTGGCAAAGACAGTGCGCTATTTCCGTTGTCCTCAGTGCAGCACACAGCAAGGTGAAAATTATTTGGATGTGCAAAGCACAGGGGTCTAAAAATAAAAGACCAAAATATTGGGGCTTGAAAACTCCATTTATCCATTTTGACTATGTTTGTGAACATTTGGAAACAACCAAGAAGTTAATTATGGTGAAAGTCGACGATAGCTTGTGGATAATGCACTTGTCATATACAGTACACTGAATTATGCACCAATATCACAGGAAGCAGTCTGCACCATATGTGTGATTTTGGGGGAAGACTTCATTCTCAGCACTCCCCCCACATTTTGTCAAAGGGGATAACGGAAGATACTCCTGAAGGGCAAAGCTCCAGGTCACTGAAGTGCCTCAACTGCCCAGGTCTTGTTAAGATAGAGGACCCGGGCCTGCCAGAAGAACAATCCAAAATTTCACTCCCTAGTCTGGGCAGAGGGCCCCACCACTTCTATGAAAGTGCCAGAGGGAGGGGGGGGGGGTGACTAACTTTTCCAAAGACTGTATTAAATGAAGCATACAGGATGAGGTCCTTAAAAAAGAAGTCAGGAAAGTATTACATAGAGTAATTGCAAAGGTTCCTCTCCTAACACGGAAATTGATAGATTTGAGAATAAGGATATTAAAAAAGATCTTTAAGAGTCTGCAGGAAATAGAGCTAGGACAAAGCATGGATGTCATGTAGAATATTTTATGATAAACTGCTGGCCTGAACCAATAATTCTTGGGCTGTGGAGGGAATTTTTACTCTATGGGAAGGTAGGCGAGGTAGAGGCAGAGACTTGGTTTATAAATAAATTTCAAAGCAACCTTGAAAAACATAAATTAGATTAAGCTTTTTCTTATAAGTTAGTATTTTGTTGATAAAAAGAAAGTAGAAAGAAAAATAATGCATCATAATATAGTCAGGAAGTGTGATAGGTTTTTAATGCTAAATATTCAAAGAACTGACCAGTACGGTAAATACATCATAGAACACAGTTGAAAACCAAATGTAAAAAAAAGTAACAAATATATGAGCTTACACAAAGATCCCCACTATTTTAGAAGTGCCAATATTTTAGTTACAGGACATAATACTTTAAAATAATCTTTTATATAATCTGAAAATACATAAAGTTTTAACTCGATTACCTATCTTTAAAAGGTTTGTTAAAAATAGAAAACTTATTACAAGTAAAATTGACTGATGGTTTCAGTATTAATAGCTATTCCTTTGAAGATGAATGACAGAGAAATATTGCTCAGTTTAACACATGTGCTTTGCACTATAAATATTAAACAAATATTAAGCCATCACGAACACATTTACTATTTCAGGCAAAACAATGGATTTTGAAGAAGATAGATGTGGCTTTCCAAGAAGAAACCCTTGATGTCAGTATTATCTTGCAAACTCTCCAGAAACATGTCTACATGAAAGTCGCTGTGTCTGTGATTGTGCATATGAGTATGCATATTTATTAACCTATGCCACTGGGGAGATGTCACAGCCAGTATCCGAGACTTTGTTATTTTTCTTTTAATGTACCAAATTGAATATTACTCTGTAAGACAGCATAGCTATCTGGTTTTGCTGGATATCATATTTTATTACATAATAGTGCTCTAATTTATTGAATCATAGGTCTTTAATGAACATCCATTTATTGTTAAATATCCTAATTATACATAAGGTGGTTCATTAATGGGCTATACTTGATAAACAAGTGGTGGAAGTGAATTTTCTGGTAATCAACTAGTGGCATTTTTGTCTTGATAGATGACTGCCAAATTCCCTTCAAAGTGTTATATTCAATTATGTTCCCATCAATAGTGTGTGAAAATGCTTAGTCTGCATTCCAGCCAATGCCATTTATTACTAAACCTTTTGATGCTTACAATAGAAATAACAGAGAAAAGCAATCATACCATTATACTTTGAACTGAATTGTTCATATCTAAGCTAATTTTCATGCATTTGAAATCCTTTCATACTTTCATCTCTGTGAATATCTTGTGCCTAGTCCTGGCCCATTTTTGAAAAAAATTATAAGCTATAAGTGATGTGCCCATTGTATGTCCTGGTAGTATTTTCATTTTTTTTCTAAATGTATAGATTTTTACAATCATACTGTTACTTTATATTTTTTTAATTTTGTGGTAATTTTGCATTCATATGAAAAATTAAAAATAATACAGAGAAATTTCCCTACCTTATGCTCAGTTCCACGTTCCGTAGAACTGCAACATATCACAAGGTGGAAGATGCGAACTGTCTAGTTTATTCAGCTGTCATCAGCTGTAGTGGTTAACTGTCAACTTGACCAGCATGAAGGCTGCTGAGGAATTAGTAATCCACTTTTCTAGTTGGAATTGGGTGAGTCAGGGAAGCATGACTATATCTGGTCCCTTTTCTCCTTGATATTACCCTGTTCTGCTTCTTGGCTGCCTTGAACTATGCATGTTTGCTGCATCAAATCCTTCTAGCATGATGTTTCAGTTTTAAGTCAGATGACCATTGACTGGATCCCATGAAACTGTGAGCCAAATTAAAATCTCCTCCTTTAAATTATGGTGGTTGAGATATCATGACTCAGCAATGAGAAAGTTTACTAATATACCCACTTTGCATCTGTTCTATAAGTGTTTGCCACATGTACAGATTTCTTTGAGCATGATTATAATCAAGATATAGAGAACTCTTATTGTAAATATATTTTTTGCTATTCTTTTATTCCACTCTTTCCTTAATCCTTGAAAAATCACAAATCTGTGCTCCATCTTTAGAATTTTATAACTTCAAAAGGCTGTCCAAAAGAAATTATGTTAATAATTCTGTTTGTAAATAGTTCATCCCTTTATATAGCTGAGTAGTATTCCATTCCAAGATATAAAGAAGTAGTGCTTTATCTTTTCACCAGGTTATTTCCAGTTTGAAGTTGTTACTAATAAAACCTATATGAATGAGTATGTCCAAGGTTTTTCATTGAACAAATTTCCATTTCTCTAGGGTAAATGTTCAAGAAAATTACTGAGTCAGATGACAAGCCCACATTAACTTTTGTAAGAAATTGTCATCTGCTTTCCCAGAGTGCTCTATGATTTTTGGTCCTACATGCAGTATCTGAGTACTATTTTTATGCCAGCCTTTCTGTGAGGTAGAAAGTGATAGGTTTCCCTCTTTCAAAGAGTAATGATTTTGAAGATCGTATATGCATGTTCCTATCACTATGTCCTCTTCAATGAAATCCTGCTATCGTCTTATCAATTTCTCCTTGTTTCTAATTTGTTTTACTTCTTTTTCCCTCAGTGTTTTGAGAGATCATTATATGCTTTCAATATTGAGTTTGTGAAGAACATTGATTTACAATTTTCTTTTAGATTTGTTGTTATGTCATTGACAAATAAAAATTATATATAATAAAAGTGGATGCCAAAGTTTTGACATAGATATGCACTGTGAGATGACTATTACTATCCCACTAGCAGTGCCATTTCCTCACATAGTTTCTTTTCTATGGTTCAGAAGACCTTAAAATCTAATCTCTTTAGAAATTTATGTAAAACCTCTCCTCATTATGATGAACACTAGATGTGCAGGACTTATTTACCTCCATAAATAAAGTGTATACTTCACCAAACCTCTTTACATTTCCCACCACCTCCAGGTTCCACAAATATCTTTCTGCTCTTTGCTTCTAAGAGTCAAACATCTTTTTGGATTACATTTAACAGTGTGGGCATGACACAGTTATCTTTCTTGTTTGGTTTATTTCACTATACCTAATGTTCTTCAAGTTAATTCAAATTGTCACAAATGAAAGAACTTTCTTGTGTTTAAGACTGATATATATATTCTCTGTATATAGATATAGATATAGATAGTAGATAGATCTATCTACTATCTATATAGATATATCTATCTATCTATATATATTAAGACTTATATATATATTCTACAGTTTAATACGTAGGATTATTTGAATGTGTCACAAGAATATCTCTTTCTGGAGAGATATGAACACAAGTGTCTCTTTGTCCCAAATAAAGTACAGCACATGGGCCATTGTACAAAGTTCAATTTAGTGAACCAGGAGTTTATTGAGGATGCTTACAGGAATATGAATAAGAAGTCACTTATAAGGACATAGATAAGAGTCCACCTATAGGTTCATGGATGAGGGATCATTTATAAATCTATGGGTGATGACATAGAAAATAGATGATGGAAAGATGATAGATAGATAGATAGATAGATAGATAGATAGATAAGAGAATAAAATATATCTTACACTCTGTTTAACCAGTGATGAACATTTAGGCTGATTCCTTGCCTTGGCTATGGTGAATGTTGCTTTAATAATCATAAGAATAGAGATACAATTGAGATATTGATTTCTATTTTTTATTCACTAAACAAAAATTAAAAAGTTGCATAGAAAAAAACGCTCAAAAAGTAAAGAGAAAACTTAATGACATTCATAAAATATGGGCATACCATACAGGTCATAAAGATACAAAATAAAATGCATTAGAAACCCAATTCAATAGTAAAAAAAATTAAATACAGACAAAAGTTTGAAAGGATATTTTTCAAAAGAAGATGTACACGTGGTTAATAACTTATGTAATGATGTCCAACAACACTCCTCAGTAGCACAATGCAAATAAAATGAAAATCACATGTGGATATTAGGTCACATCAATTATCACTTTTCCCAATATTTAGCCTGTTTTTGTATTTTCCTTGTAGAGACTTACAGAACAAAAAATTTTTATTTTGATGATCCAGGTAGCAATTTTTCTTTTATAAATCATAATTTTATTATTATGGCCAAATCAAAGATTCTGAAAATGCTCTCCTAAGATATTGCATAAATTTTACCAGTTTTATATTTTACTCTTGTGATTCATTTTAATCAATTTTGTATAAGAGGTGATTTTTAGACTTAATGTAAATTTACTGTAAAATTTAAGTTCAGCTTTCCCTACAGAAACCCAGTTGCTCCATTGAAAAGGTTTCATCCCACCCTTGACTTACTTTTGCACCTTTTTTCAAAATCAGTTGAGTGCATTTATCAGAATCAATTTCGATTTTGTTAGTTTCTTGGATCTCTGTATCTGTCTTTGCCAACGTGACATCATCCTAATTATCACAACTGCACAGCAAGCCTGACTTCTCAAATATATTTATTTTTCAAAATGCTTTTAACTACTTTACTTCCTTTACATTTCATAATAAGTTTAGAAATATCTTGTCTATATCTACAAGAGTCTTGCTCAGAATTTTATAAAATTTATGTTAGCATGTATATCAACATGGAGGGAATTGAATAATCAGCATATAAAGATCACTGTTCCATGGGAACAATTTGCCTGTCTTAGTTACCTATCTCACTGCTATGACAAAATATCCAACATCTAGAACGTTAGAGAGGAAAGATGTATTAGCTTACAGTTTCCAAAGGTCTCACTCAGTCCATTCATGGGACAACCAGCAACAGGTGAATACACATGGCAAAGGCTAGAGAGTTGCTTACAGCATTGCAGACAGAAGCCAAGAGAAGCAGGAGCAAACAATGTCTAGAGTCTCTGGGAATGCCAGAGTGTTCCTAGGAAGAAGCTGTAACAATATTTCTCCTTCCATCCTTTATTCAATTCAAGCTGCAAGTTCACTCCACACCCAGGATGCCTGCCTCTCCCTGATTTCCTGGCCCACAAATCATCAACACACACTTGCAAGCTTTGCCCCTGGGTAACAACACTCTGACCCCCAAATCTCTACAAATTGACACAATTCTTAAAGGTCAACCCCTGAGCATCTTCCTCTTCCAGTCAGGCCCTGTCTCCCAACAACACACAATTCCAGAGTTATCCCACTACATCCAAACATAGGAGGCTTTGGAAGTACACTCCAGATCCAAACCATAGCACTATCTCTCCATTTGTTTAGACCTTATCTGACATTTTCACTTAAATTTTTAAAAATTTCAACATATTCATCTTGTGTATGTATTCTTAAGTTTATACCAAATCATTTCATTTATTTTGGAGTGAGTGTATCATGTATTGTGTATGTTATTTCCATCTGTTCATTGTTGCTATATGAAAGTGAAATTCACTTTTGAGTGCTGCCCAATTAGCATAAGACCCTACTAAAATTCCCAATTCTAGAAAGGTTGGCCTATTTGCGCATTTCTTGTGATTTGCCATTTAAAAACCATGCGAATAAGAATGGCTTCATATCTTATTTTTCCTTTATGCCTCTGATTTTCTTCACTCAGGACACTGGTTAGGACTTCCAGCACCCACCTAAATAAGAGTGAGAAAACGGGAATGGATACCTTAGTCTTTTTCACTGTTACTCACTCATCGTGAATTAAGATAGATATCAGCAGTGCATTGTGGTACATGATTTCATTAAATAAAAATAGTTCATCTTTATGTTTATTAAGCGAGTTTTGAGCATGAATATGTGTGGACTTGGTTTCCTGTTTTCAGTGTCATGCGTTTCAACTATTGCCATCAAACCCATAAAACTATAAGCTATAAAAAGTTTCCTCCCCTAAATTGTGGATGTTATATATTCCTTCACAGCAACAAAAAAGTAACTAAGACACCGTGTATGTTTGTGTATGTACTAAAAAAAATTTCTACGTATTATTCATATTTTATTACCTTTAAAAGCAAATAGAAAGTGGATTTTCTTACACTGTGTTTTCAGAATCTATAGATAAATATATTTTATAGATAAATGTCAAAATGTTTGCATTTTTAACCCTAAATTAGACGTAAGGAAGTTTCCTATTGAGCCGTTCTTGAACAAAATTGGTCATCATATATGATTCAGCTAAGCAGAATCACTAGATTCTATTTGATAGTGCAGTTTACTGTTTTGTGACACTATTGATTTGCGCTGTTGTTAGCATTTGTGTGTGTGTGTGTGTGTGTGTGTGTGTGTGTGTGTGTGTGTGTGTGTGTGTGTTTTACAGAATGTATCTGGGAAGCTGTCATGTTTGGTGGCCTTCTAGGATATCATGCTTTGACAACTCTTAATCGCACCACCACTTCTCTATTTCCTAAATCCTCTGACATCAGATTTCATAATTTATATTTCTTTAGAAAATCATTAATTTGGATTGTGTTTAAAGGCATTTCCTAAAGCTTTGTATTTGTTATTTTACACCTATTTTTAGTTTGAGTTCTTTGTAACATATTCCATTATTTATTCCATAACGAACTTAAGTAATATGTAACTATTTTTATAACTGAACTTTTGCATCAAAAATTATTTGCTTAATATATCATTTAATTTTGTGGTAAATACTTATATTTATGATATATTGTCTTAATTTATGATTTCATTATTTTTATCTTTCAGTTTTATTTAGTAATTTCCATGGACATTACCTCATTCTTTAAACTAAAATTTTAAATTACTTACTGTTTCAATAACATGAGCAATTTATTTATTTATTTACTATTGAGAGAGTGTTATGCTCTCTAACCTAAGCTAGTCCTGATCTCACTATGTAGCCCAGGCTGGCCTTAAACTCATGGCAATCCTCCTGCCTCAGCCTCCCAAGTGCTGGCATGAGCCACCACACCCAGGTAATGTGGTGCTGGGGAATTGAACTCAGGGCCGTGTGCTTATTAGGCAAGCTCTTTAACTGTTCCATTCCTCCAACTCCCAAATGAGCATTTAGTGCAACAAATTCAATCTTAAACACTAGAACTATCTATGTTTTATGATATACGATAACTGTAAACATCAGATACATACCTAATAACAACTGCCTAGTATTGTTTTATGCATGTATTTTAAATTCTCTGTGGTTTAGAATTGGTTTTCTACCAATAACATTATTTTCTGATTCTATCATATGGTGTGAGAATGTGATATCTGAAACATCATAGTATAAATTTTTGTTTTCTTTGTGACATGACATTATGGTTTTGATGTGGAAAACCTCCCAAAATCTCATCCTATTGAATGCTATAGATTATCTATGGCACCATAAGCTGTTAGCTCAAGTGGGCCTGGTTTGGCGAGATGGATTATGGGCATGTGGTAATAGCTTAAACCTGGAAGGATGGAACACAGAGGCTGGACCCAGGAAGGACAGATCCCTGGGCCAGGACCTAGAAGGACATATACTACTTCCTTCCTTCCCTCCTTCCTTCCTTGACTTGACTTGGGTTCCTGTTTACTATCCTGTGAGGAGCTGCCCCTTCCTCCATCTCTGCTGTGTTTTTCCACCATTGCTGACTGCTCATGAAAGGACTTCTGAAACTGTCAGGCAAAGTAAACCTTTCCCCACCTAAGTCGTGGATGTCAGGCAATGATCCACAGTGACACAAAAGTAGCTAAGACATAAACATGATCTCTCTCTCTCTCTCTCTCTCTCTCTCTCTCTCTCTCTCTCTATCTCTCTCTGTGGTATATTGTTCAGCTTTGTCTTCACTTGACCAAATACCTGACACCCACAATGTAAAGGGAGAGAGGTTGTCCGGCTCATGAGTTCAGAGGTTGTGGTCCATGACTGGCTGTCTCCAAAGTAGAGACACCATGATGGAATGGCATACTGGAGAGAGAGCACGATTTGGGGTGATGAGTGAAGCATAGCACCACCAAGACCAAAGTCACATCTCCTGTGCTCTGCCTCTTCCAGTGGCTCTAACTCTTAATACAATATTCAGCCACGAACAACATTGGATTAATTCACTAAGGAATACAGACCCACCCCATTAAATCTTCTCTCTAGCAGTCTCTTAATACAGTCAAGTTGACAAGATAAAATGGCAAAAATGGCAAGTAGGAAATTGTTTATATTCCAATTTTAAGCATATATTTTGATGTTTAACCTGATAATTATTTCACCCTATTTTCCCTCTAATCATGACTAAATATTTGCCTAATATCTCTGTTAAGAACTGCTATTGTATTTCTGTGGGAATTTAATTTTTAATACTGTTATTTAGTTAATTAAGATTCATAACAAACTTTAATTATGAATTTAAACGTTTTCATCATTAATCATCACTTATTTGGCAACTTAATGTGTCTGTCTTTCATTGGACCTTGTATAGTTATAATAAAATGATCCTCGCTGTCTCTTACTTTGACTTTGTTTACTAGTACTTCGCTCTCCGCCTTTGTCTTTGGATGGAGTTTGCATAGGATCTTTTATTTGAGGGCCTTTTATTTTTAGTGCGTTATTCTATTCTTTCATAAGCTCTGATGCTTTATTTCATGCTATTTTTCAATAATTTAAAAATGTTTCATTATTTTGCTCTTTCTTCTAATTTCCTTGTGTACATCCTTTGAATTTATAAACTGAAAATTGTGTTGATTATTTAATTTTTTCGGAAAGAAGTTTTAAATATCCCTCCTCCAGGTAAATTACACACTGGAGGATAAGTCTTGAAAAGCATCAGAGTAAGTTTAGCTTTTGTGCTTTGGTTTGGTTTGGTTTGGGCAGATTATATTTTGCAAAGACAGTATGAGGGCAATTTACTTGGCGACATGTTCTCTATCATTCAATCCTGGCCAATAGATCAACATCCTGTGAAGCAACTGAGCTCTTGTTTTAAAAAAGAATAGGTGACTGGCTTGACATTTCACAAAGTGCGACTTACCTTTGGACAATCCGCATGCTTCTTGTGAACATGGAGGCACACATCTCCTGCTGTTTTCCTCGTTTGAACTAGATATAAATTTTACAACTCTTTGGCGGCACTCCAGGTTTTTATTCCTGCTTTTTTGCTTTGTGTTTTTGTTTCAACTTGGTTTCAAAGAACAGGGAAGAGATGTTTTCACTCTGTCAGTTTTCCGTTGGTTCCTATGTATTTTCATAATTTTAAAAATTAAATCCAGAGAATACAAACACATGTCCATGCTATAATTAATAGAAGTTTCAGTTTCTTATGTAGCCACGCTGACTTCAGTTTTAGGAAGTTCTGTCAACTTTTAGGCAGATAGCATTGTCCTCATCGGAAACCTAATTTAGATGACTTCACCAGGGTACACAGAGCTCCATCCAAGGCTATGTAAATTCACATCAAAAACTCTCAAGGCTGCGCATTGTTCCTTTTATTGTTTACTAAATAGTTTTCCTCTTAAAGTTTTGTATGTTTATGAATAAGAAACACCCTATTGTTCATAGTTTGTATTTAGAATTTTTGCCATCCATTTTGTTTTCACTCACAATCCTGAGAGCCTTGAAGCAAGCAAATCGCTTGCATTGTAGAGAATGATATCTGCTCGGCATTATTGTCTTGGGAAATACTGTTCATTTTTGTGGCTTTCGATGTATAGCCAACTTTAGTAATACCACAATTCCCTACACCGTTCTATTAATACTAAATGAAGTGGTGTGCTACTTCCCACTTTTTCTGAACTCTCATGCTTAAAATTGTCATTTGTTCATGTTTAGTTTGTCCGGGATATTTGTTTACCCACTGTCTCTTGACTGGCTTCCAAATCCCCCTGAAGAGGTGATATAACGGCTGAAAACGACACTGCATTCCTCGCCCATAACAGGTGGTCCCCAAGTGGTTGTCCATCTTCCCTTGTGGTCTTTATCGTGAATTGTAAATCATGTCAGGAAATGACAGCGTGTTAGTCAGTGTGATGTATCATCGTTGCCAAGAGCCCCAGTCACAACACGCACACACTTGATCCCACTATGCTGAAGTGATGGATTTGGTCAAAAGATCTCCATCTTGCTTTCTGGAAAACGTGAGCTGAGGTGAATTCACAAATGAAATAATTTAGCCTGTGATCTCATGCAGATATTATGATCTCATCTCCCGAATCTCAGTTGCCAAAATAAGGTTGAAAAGATACTTCATGTCACATCGCATGAAACTGCTCATCTATTATTGACTCTGAACCTCTAGAAACACATCCATATATTAGTTCATTATTTCACAATTATTTTCAACATAGAGCTTGTGTCAAGAAATGTGCCACTTTGAAAAAACTCAAAAGTCAATAACAATAAACTTAGAGTAAAGGCAATGAGGCAGACTCAAAAATAAAAAGCTGTGATTATTCTGTTTGTTCTCTTTGAGGGTATTCCAGAAGCCTCAGGGAAAGTGTTTCAGGACATGACGGGTAAGATGTGGACCAAGGTACATTTTCTCATATTTGGTGAACCAACAGACGCTTCAGAGGCAAAGAAGAAAGATTCTTAGGGCAGGGAAATAGTGTAACTGGGATTTCTTGGGTGGGAAATTAAGCAAAAGCATAATGTCAAAAAATAATTTGGTGTGAACAAAGAACTACCAACCATATCATAGGAATTCATATTGTAATGATAGGGCTGGAAATGATAGGAGAGGAGAGGTAGGAATAGGGCGGAATATCCTGTAGGAACCTAGCTTGGCTATTGGCATCAAAATGTGCTCATGAGATACAAGCCAAATGTTAATATTTATAAACATGTAGATAAATATAAACAGTACATTACAAATGGCATAAAATGGTAGTTATAGGAAAGATAGTCAATAAATATGTGAAAAGCTGTAGTCATATATATAACAAAAATTAATATCTAAATTTCTTGAAGATTTTACCAAGTTAGCAAATACTATATTTCTCTCCAAATTAGCAAATAGTTTGTTTCATATTATCAGATGAGTAGACATTCCTCTGGTGAGATAGCCAGTTAGTACAATATTTCTGAAAAATCAATTTAAAAAATAAGTATCAAGAAAGCTTAAAGATCTATGCATCTTGTGTTCCAGTAATTTTTAGAAATTATTAAATTTATGGAAAACAATTCCCAGAAGTAATCAGAAATGAAGACAAAACTTTATGCATGATCATTTTATCACATCTTAGCTATAATTATAAGCCTTAAAAATGACCAAATATAATAAAAGGATGCAATTAATTAAGTGGGATGTAAGGGATATTCAATAACTTTCCAACTCTCTTCACTATACCTGATGGTCTCTCTGATGTGAGAAACCCAGGTCACAACTATCTCATTGAGCTTAAAGTGAAAAACAAAATGAACCAGGAGGGTAGAGTGGGGTGGGACAGTGAGGTGGATAGGAGAAGGGACAAAAGGAGAGCAGGAAAGTCCTTGTCACCTTGACAAGATACGTATGAGCACAAAATGCTCAACTTCATTGTAAACCTTAAATTTTGCACTTATATATTTATCAATAAAAACTTTCCAAAAATCTTAATAACATGGAAAAATCCATTTAAAATAGCAAATGAAAGTGTATACAAATATATTCAGTCTCTATGTCTGAATATGTTCATCTAGTAATTTATCTATAATTATTTGTTTATAAGATTAAGCTTTGAAGTAAACTACCTCAAGACATGTCTTTTTTTTTTTTGTATTACTGGTTTTGACAATGTAGTCATAAATTTCTTTCACTGATTGAAATCTCTTTTATTTGAAAAATAAAGTGGCTTAAAATACTGTCAAAAATAATGTGAACAGGAAGAATTTTTTGAAGGATTACAAATTTAGAAAATAAACTATAATTTTGCATATCACAGCATGATCCTTAATCCTAATACATCACTCTTATTATATCAAGAAATAACTAGCAGATTAATAGAGCATGCTCCTGCCAGTGTCTGGACAACTTCTGGAAGAGAATCCTTGGGTAGTGATATGATAACTAGCTCTCTGCCTCTGGAACTGTGCCTCTGCTCTGTCCCTTGGCCATGCAAGTTTAGCCGAGCCATACTGTTCTGCCATGATGTTCCTATTTTGGAACCAGATGACTAAAGCCCTGTTGACGATAAATTAAACCTTTTGTCTTTTAAGTTGTGAATGTTAGATATTGTGTCCCTCAGTGGGAAAGCTGACCACTACAAACAAGTAACTGTACAACTAGTAAATTCAAATTAATTTTCTGTTAGTTTGATTTAATCTCCAAATATACGGATTTAAATCTAGTCAGGTTCCTTTAACAAAATACCATAAAATAGATACTCAGTAATTTGAAAATAAGAGTGATACACCTCTCACAATTTTGAAAGCTCTGTCATTTTCACTATCTGGTATGGTCTTGCTTTCAAATTCACAGATGGCAAATACTCCCTGCCTTCCTTACATGGTGAAAGAAACAAAGAAGCCTGCTCAGGTAACCATCAGGAGCTCATTAACCCTGGATATGAGAGCTCTACCCTCAGGACTTAGTTACCTCTCAAAGACCTCAATTTCAAATAATAACAATTTTGATGTTATGATTTTAAAATGTGAACAGGGGAAGACGCAAACTTTCGATTACAGCACTAATCTTTAGTTTACTGTTATTGTTATTTTATCAAAAGTTTGGTAAGAAGGATCAATAAGTAATCAGTTATCAAGATTACTTAAATGTGAAGAATTATTTGTTCTACATTTATGAAAAATATGTAAACACAGTTGAAAAAATTTTAAGACATATTAAAATCACTACCATTGGGCCAATATTTTGGGAAATATTTGTTAGACTTTCAATCTGATTTACTTTGGTGTTTTATTGTATATCAGATCTAAGACAAAATTATTTTAAGCTGTATATTTAACAGCTCAAAATTTAAGCTTATTAAAGTGTGCAGTCACTATCTACATAGCCTTAAAAACTAGCTGCAAAGTAACTCAAATAAATTATTGCTTTCCATCTTTCTTGCTGTATATACACATTTGTATAAAAATTAAAAGAAATGGACTTCATACATACGTTCCTTATGTTTGAGAAATTTCTCTCTCAGTAACTCAAGTAATTAATAAAATACAAAAACTATAAAAAGTCCTGGGATGTACTAGCAGCTTAATTATCAAGCTTTTCATCTGCACTCTTTCTTTTCAGACCATGTTTTCTTGGGTGAAGAATTTATTCTGGCTGATTTCTTAGCTCACTGACAAACCATTCTTTGAGTAACTAATGATATTTACAATTTTAAAGGCAGGTAGCTTTATCTGCCTCCTGTAGGCTGCTTAACTTTTTTCTTTTAATATTTTAATAAAAAGCACATTTAATAAATGTAGCTATGTTACTTATAAACAGTAGTTATATATCTTGTAAGTGGTCCAAAATATTTTTATTTATTTATTTTTGTTGTAGAGTCTCTGATAGACAAGAATAAGCATGCATCATCCTTCATTAAATAATTTTGATTTTTTCTTCCATTAAATTCTTTTTTATTTATGTGTCTTTGATATCTTGTTTTCTGATTTCTTCCATTGACTTCTCTTTCAATGTGACGTTATTTATTATTGTTGTTATTAATAAGAATTCTTCCTTTGAATATTTTCTTCTTTGTATTAGTAACACAAGAAAGCAAAAGTATCTTTCCATATAGTTTCAACTCTTTAGTTCACATTCTTTTTTAATGATTTCTACATTTTTGTTTCTGTACTCAAAACCTTATTCTTTCTTCACTTAGTAAAGTATTTTTCAATTTTTCCATAGACTTCACAATGTAAGCTTCTGACAAGCTTCTTGTACTCAAAATATCTAAAACACAACTAATTTCATATCCAGGTAATTATTTACAAAATCAACTCTATTAATCTTTCCTGCATCAGAAGTACATTCCTATGTTCTATATCTTCACTGATCACACCCAGACATTAAGTGTGGTTGATTCTACCAAATACAATATTCTTTATATATCCAGGTTGAAAAATGTGGCTGTGCATCTAAGTTTACAAAAAAAAAAAATTCTCCTTCACTGGAAAAATTACTAGTCATTTGGATAATATAGTTAATGACCTCAATAGGCACTCTACTAATCAGTTTTAAACCCACTATCAATTCCCCACTATTTTCATGTAGACCTTCATTATCTTTTTGCTTGTTGACAATCTGGTGCCTATCTACGTCTCCAACTTAATTGCCTGCCACACTTGCACATGGAGAATTAATTCAAGCTGCCCTTAGCTGTTTTCAAGTTACTTGACTGTACTCTTTTAAGATTCACACCAAATCCTCTCGTGTGGAACTTCTTTTCCCTAACCCACCCGCTACCACCGATTCCACACAGTTAGGCAACCCTTGAAGCACTGCATTGCATATATGGCTGCACAGTGCAACTATTCACAGCCTTGTCCACTAATTTCCTTCTTTAACTGGCAATCGCTATAAGCAAAAATTATGTTGCATCCCTCCTTTTCTGTATTTTACTCATCTACTACACCATAACAAAAAGAAGACAAGCATTGTAGGTATCTTTACCATGCTAATATTGATATTTAGTTACTGACACCAGGAAAAAAAAAATGCAACCTAGCTTGCCTACATAGCAAATTACTCTACTACTTCTCTTGGAGAGTTTTCTTCTCTTAGTTACAATTTTTTATTAGTCTAATTTCCATTGCAGTGAATAAATACTCAATATAATTTAGAAAAGAAAGGGTTTATTTTGATTCATGGTTTCTGAGGATTCAGTTCATAGTAAGCTCAATCCAAGAAAGAAATATCATGGTGAACGTGTGTGGTAGAGCAAAGCTATTGAGTTCGTGGTGGTCAGGAAACAGAGCAGAGCAACAGAACCTAGGAATGAAGGGTGAGGGATATACATAGACTCCAAGGTCAGGAACTCATGACCCACCCAGAAAAAATCATAACTGTGCTTTATGAATCCCCTAAGCAAATCACAAGCCAATCAAATAGCTAATGAATTTTAAACATCACATCTTCTATGCCTACAACAAAGTTGAGTAAAAGAATATTCCTGTTTATTGGCTATACATATATAGGTGTATGACAACGTCAATTGAACTACTCTCACTGATACCTCCCCTACTCCGTCTCCAGCTTTTAGATAAATTAGGTATATTTCTTGAAAAGTTTTTCTTTGGAGCTAAATGATACATAAGTATCTTAGAGTGCCTACCAATTTTCACAAATTAAGATCGGATATCAAATTCTGGACACTCCAAAAAAGCTGTAAGCTTCATTGTAAACATTCCAATATTCTATCGTTTAGATCTTAGAAGTCCCCGAAAGACCAATGTGTTAAAACCTTAGTTGTCATCTTGGTAGTACTGTTACGTGGGGAAAATTTTAAGAAGAGGGACTTTATGCAGGATCTCTGGTCATTAAGAATGAGCCCTTCAAGGAAAGAGACAATGAAACTTCAGCCTGTCTACATCATTTTGGTGTTGTTGTTCTGGCCATGAGGTAAAAGGCTTTGCTATTTCGTGTAATTCTTGCAATAATGTGTTGGTGCCTTGCCACAGGCATGAAAGTAATGGGTCAACCAACTGTGATCTTACATCCCAAAAACTGTGAGCCAAAATAAACCTTTTTCTCTTTACAAGTGAATAAACTTTGGTATGTTTTTCAGTAACAGAAAGTTGACGAACAGAAAATTGATACAGAGAAGTGGGGCTCTGGCTGTGACTCCTGTGACTATACTTTAGGATATCATCCAGAGGACTTTGGAATTGGCTTATGAGAGGAGTTTGGAAAAGTTGTAGGCTAGTGGAGGCCTAGAATGCTGTAAGTAAAGCTTAATAGGTGAATCCAGTGAGGGCTTAGAAGGCCAAAAGGCTGATAAAAATATGGAGAATAAAGGTTACACTCCTCAGGCTTTCAGATGGAAATGATAATTCTATTGAAAATTAGATTGGAGGCCATTTTTATCACACACTGGCAAAGGATTTGAATACATTATCTCCATGCACTGAGACTTCATATGATGTTCATCTTAAATATGACATATTAGCTTACTTGGAAGAGGAAATTTCAAATCAGTAAAGAATTCAAGTAGCAGCATAGACTACAGAGTGAGAACCTGCTTCAAAAAAAGAAAACTCAAACAGCTGTATGGGCATTGCTGCTGCCTTTATCGAGATTTATATTGTGAAACAGTAGCAATGAAGAATACAGAAGAAACATTTCGAAAATTTGCATTTTGATAAACAACGAATAATTTTTAAAGCTACATCCAATAAATGTGCAATTTTTGAAGAGATTAACACCATTTAAAAATTAGTCAAGTCCTTGTGTCGAGCTCATCTCAGAAAACAAGGTCATAGACATCACAGGCTTGTAGATGTAAAAATGAAACTTGTTTAAAAAATGTTCCGGAGCAGATTTCTACGAGAAGAGGATCCCAGGGCACCATGCTTAGCCAGGATCACCTTGCAAATAAGCTAACAAGGCACTTAAAAGTTGCTGCAGCCATGGGTCAAGAGGACAAAGTGATATACCTTATGCCAGTAACAAATTCAGTATCATTCACATTATGCTAATTTTTCAGGCATTCAGAATTCAAGAGTGATGATGAAATGGAGGCTTTCCAACGGGATTTCAAAGGAAAGCAATTGGTCAAGTAGTATGTGACAATATTCAATCTCTGCATGTAGTTTCTGCTAAGATTGTGCATGGAGTAATGAGAAAAAAAAGTCAAAGTGGAGATTACAGAAAGTTAGCGACACCAAGAGTATGGAATATCTGCTGAGGAAAACTGCTGGCAGTGTGTAAATCCACTTCAGGACAGTGGCTATGTGGACCGCAACCGCCAAGCTGGTGAGCACTCCGGAGCCAGTATTTTTCCACAGGGCACTCTTGGTATCACATGAGCACCTTAATATTACTTTATATTAATATTTACTTTGTTTGGTTTGATTTTATTCTTCTTTTGCCTAAACCCTCTTTTCTGCTCCATGATTTCTCTTTGTGTTAGAAATGTATGCACTTTGCCTCTCCCGTCTTTCTAAATTAAAAGCATTTTGCTTTGTTTCTAATTTTGTACGAGTCTTCACAGATATGAGATGTTTCTCGATCTCAGGGAATGTTTTGGATTTGGACTTTTGAGCAATGTTGAAACAGTTAAGACTTGGGGACTCTTCTAAACACAATTGTTAAAATTCATTTTGCAGTATGACACAAATCTGAGATTTTGGAGGTCATGAGAGAAATACGATGCTTTCAATCTTAAGTCCATGTTTTAAAAGATTTAGTCCCCACCTTGATGCTATGAGAAGATAGTAGAAATTTGAAAATAGGAATTTAATGGGAAATTGGGTCATGTGACACATGCCTTTGAAAAGGACAGTGAGACCCAAGGTCCTTATACCTTGCTGTTGTCGTTAACATCATGGAGATCAATTAAATGGCATTGCTCCTTCAGAGACTCCAGGGCATGATGCATTAGCTTGCAAAAGGCCAAAAAGCAAAGAAGCCAGCCAACCAAGGACTAATACCTTCAAAACTGAGCAAAAATAAACCTTTTCTCTTTACAAATCTATTATCTCTGGTAACAGTTACCATAGTGGAGAGTTGACTAACTATGAAGTGTGTAAGATACATATGTCAATAAGTAGTTGTGGCCCTCAATAAGAGAAAAAAATATCAAAAAATATCAAAAAATCAAACTGAAATAATCTGTTAGGATTCTAAATATATGTTTTATACTTCATTCTTATAAGAATCATAAAAGACAGCACAAAGTTACTTAAGCTACATGTAAAATTTTGTCATTTCACATAGCAACACACTAAAAGTAGAGAGTGGTTTTCAAGTTGGTTAATCAAGTTATATATTGACATTATCAATGACCTCAAATTTTTTATATATATCTGTGATCTGTGATCCTCAGTGAATTGCTTTGCCTTTTATGATCCCAACTGGTCACAAACAGAGAAGGCAAAAATGGAGTCTTTCTGTGTGTTCCTTAAATAGATTTTACTCAGGTGGTTCTTCTTAGGTTTTAGTTTGTTTGTTTTGTTTTGCTTTGTTTTGTTTTGCCGAATTGAATTACAGAACAGTGTCATATTGCTAGAAAGAATGGACTTCTCTTATTTCTTTTATCTAGCTGTGGTTTATTTCTCAAAGATCACATCAATCCAAAAATGCATGGGATTAAGATGGATGCTTTTGTTAATAATAAAAATAAGATGGAAGAGTGACACCCTGTCTTAAAAAATAAGGTGGATAATTACTATAAATAAAAAAGACAACACATTTCCTGCATCTTTTTTTCCATAATGTGTTATAATATAAGCCTAAAGGTCAGAATCAGACACATCTAGGACCACAGACTTTTAAGATACAACAACTCAAAGACTCGTGTCTTAAAACATCTTAAATAGATCACTGGCAATGACTAAATAGGATAGAGGAAAATTTCTACATAGGTTTAACTTCAAATCCAAGATATTCTTCTTACCAGGCATTACTGTGTAATTATGTTCTTTGCTAACCCTTAGTGACTTCACTGAGAAATGAAAATAATAATAGAAGAATTCTTTGTAGTGGCAGTTTGAGAATTCTCCTGCAGTAGCCTGATCATGTTCATCTTTCCCCTATGAGCTTAGTGAGCTCTGTGGACTCCCAGGTTTCAGCTTCATGAGTTTAGTAGTCACCACTCCATCCTAACAATAAGGAAAAAGTCAGAGGTTCATAAAAATCAACAACTGTTCTTGGATGTAAGAAATACAAAAAAAGGAGGGGGGGAGGCGATCATACTGCTGGCCTCAAGATACAGACAAGCCAGGAAAAAAAAAAATCTTTAATCAACTGAGAAAAAAAAAATACGAATGGCAAATGTTGCAGAAAACAGTCCTGAAAAAAGAAAGCACAAATAGTAATTGATTAAGTGTTGGTAATTCAGTATAAATAAGTTAGGGTGTAAAATCCTCCAGGAGCATCCAGCCATAGGTCTCTCACACTTTTGTTATATTTGTCTATAAGAAGATAAGGTTCTAACAATAAACACCGAAGAAAATAACTTCTCTCATGATTCCAACATGGGTAGGAGAAACATATATCTAAAAACACATTTTGCAATATTTCATTGTGCTCTGTTCTTAACAAGACCTCTCCTAGGAAGAAACTGCCCTAATTCAATGGGTATTGTCAGAAACCAACTAACCTGGAGGAAGAGACACACTCATCCTCAGCCAACACAAAGAAAAGCCTATCAAACCTAGCCTATCATTTCATCCGGTCTTACCTAGAATAGCAGAAAGAACCTGAGAAACAATTATGCAGTTCAGTGTTGAGGTGAAATTCATTAAAATAATATACAGACACACTTTTCTGCTCATACTTAGGTTCAAACTACTAAAGCCTTACTTACAGCAGATCTTATACTTAAAGCTTCACATCTTCCTATCAAAAGAAAAGTTCCAAGGTATCTTAGAAGCCAAAAATAAAAAAATAAAATAAAATAATAAAAAACACAACTGGAAGAAACAGAGCAAACATCAGGGGCAGACTTCGAGTGGGTGTTAGAATTATCAAGCAGGGAATTCATAACAAGGATTAATAGTTAAGGGGTTTAGTAGATAAAGGGTACAGTAAGCTGCAGTAGACGAGCAGAGTCGCTGATGAACGAAAATGTGAGGACCCATGTACACACGCTAGGAACCAGAAATGCTGGGACAGAAATGAAGTACGTCCTTGATGGCTTATCAGCAAACCAGAAGAGATAGCTGAATGAACAATGTTTGGATTTGAGACTATCTCAATAAGACCCCTGAAAAAAGGAAAAGCACAAGTATCAGAATCTGGGAAAAAAAAAAGAGCAAAACACTCAACATCTGCTTAACAACTTCAAAAAGGATACCTACGTATGTATGATGAAAATTCCAGTGGAGGAAGAGGAAAGACACTAGGACTGTTTGAAGTAATAATGACTGAGAATTCCTTCCGTATTAAAATCAGCCACCAAACACAGATTGAGAAAGCTCAAAGAACATCAAGCAGAATAAATGCAAAGAAAGAAAAAAGAAAATGATTTAAAAATCCCCGCATCAAGGCATATCATTTTAAACTATGTAAAAATCAAAGGAAAAGAAGACAAAGGATAAAAATACCTGCAGAGTAAGAAAGATGAAATTATATGTGGCTTTCTCTCAGAAATGATAGGAGAAAGGAAAGAGTAGAGTGAAATATTTACACGGTGGAGAGGAAAGCCCACCAAACTAGAACTCTGTCCCTTGAGAAGTCATCCTTCAATAGTGAGGCAACCACAAGGACTTTCTATGCAAACAAAAATTTAGAACTTGTTGTTACTCAACATTCCTTGAAAGAAATATTAAGAGAAGTTGTTTAGAGAGAAGAAGTATAATTTAGACTAGAAATGTAGATTTACGCAAGTAAGAGAAGCATAAAGCAGTGTATACATCTAAAACATTTATTTCTAAATGATAATTTATGTGATAATGTTTTCAAAATAATAACACCAGCAATGCATTTAATCATGTACACTTTTATACATCTTCTATATGCATGTATTCTTGTGTGTGCTCATACCGTAATACTGTTCCCTTTTCTGTGGTTTTAGTTGCCGGTAGTCAATCTCAGTCCAAAAGCGTTAAATAGAAAGTCCCACTATTGAATTATTCATGAAGTTGACTCAAGTAGAAGTTCTGCTCTGAACTGCCTAAAACATGAATCATCCCTTTCCCAGAATTTTCATATTGAACATGCCACTTGTGTTGACAATCAGCTTGACGGCCACAGTACTGTGTATCTTTGCACAACTAACTCCTTAATGATAGCCCCAAATCTTAAAAGTACGACCTTAACAATCTGAATTTGCCAGAAAGAAACTGTGAAGTGCTCTCTTTTAGCAAATAGGGAGAAAAAAAATCTTGATTTAATAAGGGAAAATCATCGTGTTGAAGTTGCTAAAATGTAAGGCATATGAAGAACTGATTACACCTGCGTAACTTTCATTATGATATATTTCTATAATCGGTTTATTTTATTTGTAATTTTTAAAATTTCTTCCCATGCCTACTTTGTAAATTACATTTTATCACAGATTTTTGTGTAAGAAAGAGCACAGTAGCTTTTTATTTTCCAGGGTTGAATAGTAGATACGATTTAAAACATACACTAGGAGGTCTAAGAACATGTCTTTGTGGATAGAACTCTTCTAAGTAAAATTGAGTAATTAAATTTTTAAAACAAGAAAGGAAGAATTTTGAATTACTTTATCATAAAGGACATATAAAAGCCTGCAATGTGGTGTGATTAATATTAAATATATGTCTGAAACTTTTAAAAGCCTATTAAAATGTAAAGGAGAAAAATAGTTTCATAAACAAATAATTAAATTAGATCCCCCAAAGCAGTAAAGTATGGAAGACAAAAGCAAAAACAAAGGGTAACAAATGTAAAAGAGTAAGAAAATTGATAAAGCTTAATCTATGTTAATAATTACCTTGAGTATTAATGGTTTAAATGCAACAATGAAAACAAAGATATTGTATGGATCATAGATGAAAAATAATTTAATTTTTTGTTAAAGAAATCCACTATAAATATTGAGGTAAATATAGATTAAAAGAAAATGGATGGAGAACACTCCTCAGTTATAAAACTAACTGGATCAAACCGGAAGTGGCTGTATTAGTCTTACATAAAATTGACTGTAGACTGAGGAAAGTTATCAGTGATAAAAAGTGATATCAGCTAGTAAGAGACAAGTCAATTCTCCAAGAAAAAATAACAATTCTTGACTGTGTAAGCTTCTAACAAAAGACCGTTCAAATCCCTCAGACTTTAAATTGAAAAAAACATAAAGAGAAATATATGAATCCACTATTACTGTTGGAGACATCAAGACCAACTACCATATATAGAAAGGTTCACCAGACAGAAAATCAGTAAGAACATAAATTGAACTCAACACTGTCATCAATCAACTGGATGTAATTGACATATATACACAACTACAAACAGCAACAAAAACAGAACATACTTTCTGCTCATGATCACAAGGAACAATTACCAGAAGACCAAATTCTGGCCACAAAACACACTTTAATAAATTTAGAAGAATAAAAACTACATAGTTTAGATTTTCAAAATACAAAGGTATTAAATTAAAAATCAATAGCAGAAATAAAAGTGGAATAAATCAGAAATATATGAAGACTAAATACACTTCTAAACAACCCATAGACCAAAGAAGAAATAACAAGGAAAATTTAGAACGTTCAACCACATGAAAGTATAAGTATATCTTGGGCTGGAGGAATGACTCAGCACTTAAAACGCTTGCCTAGCAAGCTCTAAGTCAAGTGCTAAGTACTCAAGTTCAATACCCCAGCATCAGGTAAACCAGGCATAGTGACACAAACCTGTAATCCCAGCACTTGAGAGGCTGAGGCAAGAGGATTGCATGAGCCCACGGCCAGCCAGGGCTCCATAGTGAGTTCAGGACCAGCCTGCGTTACAGAGCAAGACCCTGTCTCAAAAAAAGAAGAAGAAATAAAAAATAAAAACATCTTATTGTAACTGGGGACATGCAGTAAAATGGTACACAGAGGGAAAATTTCCAGAATTTAGTGCATATATCACCAAAAATCAAGACATATTAATCTGTGTTGCCATTTTATATACTTGAAAAAAATGAGTTAAGTTCAGAGTAAGTAGAAGAAAAAATATAATAAGAATTTGTGCAGAAATCAATAAAATTTTAAAGGAGAAAGGAAAAATACAGTCCCAATAAAAGATAGTTAAAATCAATGAGTTTTGTTTAGCTAAGATAAGGAAAAAAAGTGAAGGCACAATTTACTAACATCAGAAATAAAAGAGGAGCTATCACTTCAGAATCAATAGACATTAAAAGAATAATAAACACCAGGAACAATCTTTTGCTTCCATATTTAACATCCTGAAAGAAATTGATTAATTCCTTGAAAGGTACATGGAAAAAAACTCATGCAAAACAATTTAGACAACTTTCAATAGATTTTTATTTATTTATTAATTCAAATCAATAGCAATATTTCAAAATAGATGATATCAAGCACAAACAGATTCAATGATTTTTACCAAATACAGAAGAAACTATATTATACCAACTCACACCAATCTCCTTCAAAGAATAGCTAAAGATATACTTTGTAACCCATTCCAGAAGGTCAATTGATCCTAATTTTGAAAGCAAAACCGATATTACAATAAAATAATCTACAAATCAATACTATAGATACAAAAACAATAGATTAGCAAATTAAAATCCAGTGCTGTATATTCCATGAGCAAATGAAATTTATCACAAATATGAAAGACATGCTTAATATTCGAAGCTAAAATAATTCATGCTATCAACAAAACATTAAAAAATCACGATTTTATTAATAGACATAGACAAATGATTTGACAAAATTTAACTTTAATTTCATGAGAAAAAAAATTCTCAGTAAACTAGGAATAAAGGAAAATTTTCTTAACTTAAAAATAATATCTACAGAAATCTCTTCGACTATATTTTATGGCAAAAAATTTCTTTCACTAAGATTAGGGAAAAAATTCTCTCTTTTTTACATCATTTTAGAAATCCTAGCTAATAAAATATGAAAAGAATTAGGAATGAAATGTGTGCATGGATCAAGAAAGAAAAAAAAGCAGTTTAAGAAGAAATTCAAAACAATCCAAAAAAGATTCTAGTGCAGTTACAGGAGTAACTTACCGATAATGCTTATCTAGTCTGTAGAAGGCCTTGAATTTGATTGCCAGACTCATGCAAAAAAAAAAAAAAAATCCATGAATTGATGAGATTTTACCGTAAAGCTACAAGATTTAAAGTTAATATGTAAATGTCCACTGTTTTTCTATATACCAGCAACGGATAAATAAAATTTGAAATTTAAAACAGAGTACATCTACATTAACACTCCCAAATATGAAATGTTTAATATAGAATTTAAAAACAGCACATATCTATATGTGGTATCTATAAAACTTGATGAAATACTCTAGAAGAGCTAAATAAATCGAGAGATATTCCATATTTACAGCTAAGAATCTTTAATATTGTCAGAAAGTCAGGTCTTATTAACTTTATATATAGATTTAATATTATCACAGTCAAAATCTTCAAAAGTTATTTGGACGATTTCAACAAACATATAGTTATGTTTATACAAAGAGGTAAAAGATCCAGAATTTCCAACACAATGGGTGAAAAACAAAGATGGAGTATGGGCATTACTCACCTTCAAGATTTATTGTGACGGTACAACAATCAAAACACACTGTAGCTTTGACAAAATTGTAGACTAAATTAGTGCAATGAAACAGCTAGAAAGAAGTCGAAATAAATGTATTCAGCTGACCACTGACAAAGGAGGAAAGCAAATACAACTGAGAAATCTAGTCTTTTTAACAAACGGTGCTGAAAAATCTGTACATTTACACACAAAATCAAAGAAAGGAAGGATATAAACATTTACTTTCAATCTTCCCAAACACTAACACAAAATGAGTCACAAACTTAAGTAAATCAGAACTATCAAACTTTAGAATATGACATAGGAAAAAGTCTAGATGATTCTGAGTTTGGTTGAGATTTTTAGATACAACACTAAACCAAAACCTAAGGTTTTCTTCTATTAAATTAAAAATATTGGTGTTCAAAGTACAGCTCAGTGATGAAAGTGCTTTTCTAGTAGGCACAAGACCCTGAGTTCATTTCTATTTCTCTAGCATCGCAAAGGGGTGCGTGGTGGCTAATGCTTGTAGTTCCAGCCCTGAGAAGGCTGAGGCAAAGAGATTGCTGTGAGTTCAGGACCAGCCTGAACTATAGAATGAGATTATGTCTCAAAAAGAAGAAAAGGATACATCCAGATCATAAAATATTATCCAAACTATCAAAAACCCACTATTATTAAACCATAAAAAGACATGGACATGCCCAAAAGGTATGTTGCTTAGTGAAAGAAGCCAATCTAAAAAGTCTACGCATGGTATCACTCCAACTATACTACATTCTGGAAAAGAAAAAAAAAGTGACAATAAAGAAATTATGGTTGGAGTGGAGAATGCCTTAGGGTTAAACAGTAGAAACAGGGTTTTTAGGACTCTGACACTACCCTGTATGGTATTATATGTGTAGATGTGTATCATTATTCCTTTGTCCAAACCAACGGAATATTCCACTGCAGTAGTATGGGTTCTACAAAGGCAGAATTGACAGAAATCATAAGAAAAAAGGGGTCTATTCAGAAGACTTACGATTCTGAAGACTGAGATAGTCCAAGATGGTGGCCTGCATGTGCGAGAGCCGGGGTACCTGATGGCTGCTCAGCAGCAAGGTAGAACACCCTTTGGGACTGGAGGACAACAAGTGAGGGTCTGCTGCAGATCTCGGTTGCTCAAAGAAGAAAGGCAAAGACTGGAGAAGGAAGATCTGTGATGGGCAGATAGGTGCAAATCAAGACTGGAGTGAATCTTTGGTGAAGATCTGGGGCATGTAGCAAGTTGGCATCTGTATATAATCATGAAGGCGGAGATTCCTAAGAAGAAAAGGTCAGAACATTCTCTTTCCTTCCCGGTATACAGTTTGACCTTCCAGTTGGGCCTCCCACATCCAAGGTGGGTGCTCTTCCCTCATTTGCTGCCCTACAAATCACTCACACACACCTATAAACTCTATCTGGTGGTGGTTCCCGTTCGCTTCAAGTTGACATCATCTCTTCAGCAGTCATAACCACTGAGAATAAAAGTTAAGGTAAATTTTACTAGAGTGTGTTAGGGTAGGCTTGTCAGTTGTAACAGATGCATCATTCTGGTGTGGGTCTTGATAATATGTGAAATAACACGTGCAGAAGGGCAGGGAGTATTTGAGAAATCTGTGCCTTCCTCTGGGTTTTTAAACTGCTCACAAATCTAAAATTTCTTATCACAAAAAAGCCCTCTTAATTTTATTTTATTGACTGTGTTGTATATTTAGAAGATGGAATGATTAAACAGCTAATGACCAAAAAGTATAACTAACAACTAAAGGGCTATATTATCAAAACATTCATTAAGGTTTGCTGCATAGTATTTGGCCTGTAATATACATTTAATAATTATTAAATCAGTACCCACCATCGGATTTTCTTGACAGAATTAATTGCTACTTACACTTAAATACTACTAATCAGAATGACAGGTTTTGGGTAATCACGAAACATGCTCAAGTTAATGTACCTACATTCAAGACCTCTCTCCTTCACAATTAACTCTGAAGAAAGCTTTCTCTTGCAAACCCTCAGTTTTCAAATTTGTGAAACGGACATATAGCCTATATGACAGTCATTGTGATATTACGGTGACTAAGCACCTCTTATATGTAGCAAATGGCTCTATAATCACTTCAAAAAGTGTGGCAATTCTTTGTATAATAACAGATGAAGAATCCCTAAAAGCATCAGTTTGCTTCTTAATAGCTAATAACTCACTAATTTATACATATGATCTTACATGACATTTCATCTGCTTCATTATGTCAGCATAAATTTAATTTATTTGAAATACATTTCTATTACCATTAACTAGCATATCTACATTGTTCAATTTATATTATGCTTTTTTCTTTTTTTCCACACACACATGTGATACACAATGGTTGCATTGAGCTTGAGTATTCTGAGTATATATATATATATATATATATATAGAGAGAGAGAGAGAGAGAGAGAGAGAGAGAGAGAGAGAGCACCAACATTACAATCACTTCCTCTTCCTCTTTTGACTTCCCCATACCATCCCAGGCCCCCCAACACCCACTGTCACACCCATTTCATTCTACAAAATGCCTATACTTTGGGTTTCTCATCCTAGAGAAACCATGGGGTGTTTAATCTTGTGCATCTGATATACTTCACTAAGCATGATGGTCTCAAGTTGTGACCATTTATCGACAAAGGCTTCAACATAGAACATATTTTTTGTACTCATTGGTCTGTTGATAGGTGTTTTCTAAGTATTCTTTCTATTCATTCATGAAAATTCTTTCATGACTCCATTTCACATATAAAGTAACTGACTTTTATGTGGAATAAAACCATTTTCGTCATGTTTGACAGTTCGTGAGAGTCTCAACCAAGATTTATACTCAAGCACTTCTGATTACAATAATAAGATACCTAAATGTTATAAGGATATTCAAAAAAGTTTATATGTTTAGTCATTGACAATAATAGTGTGAAAAAGAGTCAAGATAAAGGCCATTTGTGGCATTTCTAGTGAAGAAGCAATAAAATTGCCTAAAAATTTGTATTTTCTATAAAATATCACTTGATGAAACACACATAAGCCAAGTCTGGTTTCTGCATCGAAAGATAATCTTCAGCTAACTCTTTATTATAATATCTTATTCACATCTTTCTCAGAAAATTACTTACAAGACAAAAATGATATTGTAATATCAACTTGAACAAATAAATTATTGAAAATATAGCAGAGGTCACAACTTATTCATGTCATTTAAAAAATTAACTTCATTATACGACAAAATAATTTTTATGAGAGCAAACACCAACAAAATCACTGAAGATACCAGGTCAAAATCTAAACTGAGGGATCAACCAAGTTTTCTATTTTCAGTTTATAGAAGAACAAAATTCCCACTCAACAGAAAAATTAGCAAAATGATTCTCAAGACATTGAAACTAGAAATTCCACACTGTGGAGGTTCCAGTGGTATGGACGCAAAAAAAGAAAATTGTGAAAACATTTCAGTAGAGCACAGTGCTCAACTCCATCTCCAATAAGCTTATCTCATTCCTACTTTATTGAAATGATCATTCTTAATGAGGAAAATATATTATGTCCACGTGCCAGAGTCTAGCATCCTAGCTTTCTCGCAATAGATAATAAATAATGCCTGAATACTCAGATGAATGAATGAAAAAACAAGGAATATAGCTTTCTACAAGCCTTGAAGAAATTCCCATTACGTCTTGGCTCAGTGTAGATCAAAACAGTCTCAAGAAATCACGGGATAGGCCTGAATATGTAAACAACCTCCAAAATGAAGCTTTGATTTAAAACAATTTATGAAAACCTCCTCAGAAATCAAAGTTCTATAAGGCAGAATGATATTTTGAAGGTCTTCTGTTTTGTTTTCTTTTTTCGCCCACTTACAGTCTCTTCCACCAGCAAAGAGAGAATGTAAGGACACATTGCATACAAACAGGAAGAAAGCTGAAATTAATGGTAAGGCTAACCTTACCTGGCCCATGGTCTCTGAGGTTGGCATCACTTTAAAGTACTGGAAAAAAATGAACACAGTGCCGTGCTCATACTCAGAGGTAGCTTGCTCTGAAATTTTAAAATGTACATCAAAAGATAACCCAGTGACTTTAAAATTCTAGGCATCTCCAGCTTCATGAAAACTGTGTCAGCCTTCTGCAAAGTTACAGTTCAATCTGCCTCGTGTTGGGCAAAATAAAACCCAAGGTGCAGAAGTGCTGAAAGCCTTAGTTATTGTTACTTAGGGGAGTTGACAATCTTGGATAAAAAGCATTCTTTGTGCAAAGTAGAATTGTAATCAATGTCATTGTCATTTGAACTACATTGTTTGCAGTGTAACCAATTGTGAAACCCACATAAATTCAAAAACTAAATTAGAAAAACAGATGCTTCTTTTGTTTGGAAATTTTAGTCCCATCTAGCCCTATTGTATATCATTTTCTTTGACTTACACCACACAGAAAGAAAAATCATGGAACACAATATAAAAAAGCAGAAACATATTTAGCAAATTTGGGGATTTCATAAGTCATTTATAAACTTTGGATTTGCAAACAATTTCAAAGCCTTTTGAAAATATTTATAAACACAAGAATCTCTATAATGCTACATATAATTATACTGTGCATTTTCAAAAGCATATTTCAGAGATAGAGTTTATGCAGAATATCAAGTTTCCTATTTGAGGTTTGTCTTGGAGACAGTGAGTAATTTTTCAATCTGTCTTCAGTGATGCTCATGATTAAGCTGAATCCATTGGTGCAATGAGAAGAAAGAAGTTTTCTTATACATAATTTTAAATTGACTTGTGACATTAGAAAGTTTGCCTATAAAGTGAGAGTTCCTCAGTCCACTAAGTTCCAAGCAATTTTTGTTTCTCCACAAGATGAGCTAATTTTTAAGAAAATTAGCAAGTTCACTTTTAATGTCTTCTATCACACTTCCTACCATTTAGAAGCTAGCATCTCTTAAATTCTCATGAAATCATTGGCATCGAATACCCAGTAAAGCTTCAATTCTAGGCCTACGTCTGATACTGACTGGCATAAAGAAAATACACAGGAATATTTGTGTTATATAAAAAGGAAATACTCTACTAATAGTTGTTCAAGAGGAAATAGGAACATAGGAACTCCGAGAGACATGGGAGTGAACGCACACACACGTGCTCTCTCTCCCTCTCTCTCTCGCACACACGCACACACATCTGACAAGTGCTAAAATTAAAAAAAAACACAATTTCGTGTTCATGATGTTAATTTGAGGCAATCAAAAGTACAAACAGTAAGATGTTTTGCCAAGTTTGCATTTCGTTGTAGGTATAAACTCAGAGATTTAAGTTTTGCTTTTAATCCTACATTTGGAGGTGCTTCCACTGTATCAGCATGTTTATATCAACATTTTACTTCCAGTAATTTGTTTTAAAGGCATCTGGCTGGCAGAGCAAATCACTCTGAAAACACAAGACCTCTCTGTGAACAGATTATACATTAATCAGAACCGCAAGGAGTACATTTTCTTTCTGTTGCAAATGGGATAAAAATGGCTATACTTAGACTGCTTCTCAAAAGGCTTTGTATTACTCTAGGAATGGAAACAGGTACTTGGGGGATGAGTGGCACTCTGGAGCTGAACATGGCCTTCGAATCGTACTGCTCTGCTTCCTAGCAGAGCAGCATCTGTGCATGTGACACCTGTGGGCTTCAGCAAGTGAGCTTGTGTTGCTTCTCTTCTCTTAACTATGAAATGGCTGAAATGATGCATTTGTATAAGACTGCTTTAAGGATTCCATGGCACAATACATGCTCAGTAAGTCTTGAACTTCTTGCTGTGTCTTTTTCTTGTGTACGTTGCTTCTTGCCACATGTAGCAAAACTGAAAAATTTAAACTATATTATAAAAGTACTAAAAATAATGCCTAGATTGCTTTATCTCCTCATTCCAAGTCAACTGAAAGACAAGTGATTATCATATCAATATATCACTTAGAACAATGTAATTACTTGACTTTTACTTTAAATTTAGTAAATTCAATTGTTGCAGGGAAGAACAAAAACAAAATTAGGTGTTGGTCCATTCAGGTATTTGCTATTTCCTGAAGAGGGTTGATGGAATGCAGCAGGTGCTTGAGGCTCACTAATGCCTCTAACGCCTGCAAATGACTATTAGTGTAGGGTGAGGAACACTAACAGATGCGAATTAGCAAATAGCTTCATAGATGGGGTTTCTGAAGAGTTTGGGATCTTAAGCAAGTGGAAAGTCCACCTTTTAAAAAATTCATCTTAAAGCTAGAATTCTGGAGGAGAAACAATATTAAGTAATGACCAGAGGGCCATGGAACACGTAGAGGTGTCTCAGACTTTGGCTTGAAATATTGTATTGTAATGACGGTATCAGATAGCTGGCCAGCAAGTGAATGGTGAAAGCTGCTTAAGTTCAAAATAGAATATAAGAAAAAGTGGCAGACATTTTAATATCAGTTATTATAAAAGACAAGAACACGAACAGAAAGACAGCAGTGGAGAAGATGTCTGGTAATTCAGGAGAAAAAAGCAAATTTAAAAAAATGTTGTAATCTATCCTTGAGGTCAATCAACATAAAAACTATAGTGTTAACATAGTAATCAACAGAGTAAACTTAGAATCTTTGTAGAAAATTGTAAATACTTGTTATAAATATTTAATCAATGATGTCATGTGTTGAGACATAGACTCCAGAATTAAGAGGACAAAATTTAAATTTAAAAATCCACAAGAAGCTAACAAAGTGAGGTACAGCTGTGTGTTTGTGAAATATACTTGTGGGGAAACTCATAAGTCAGAGCATGGCTGTGAACTGGCAATATCTTACTGGAAGACAAGAACAGGTGTGTAAGATATATTTATTTATATGGAATATTTAAAGCTCTTTTGCCAGAGAAAATGGAAAATGCATTACTGATATATATCACAAAGCACAGATAAAAACAAAATATCATGAAGATAGTGAACTGTGGTTATATAGATTTATTAGTTGTCTATTGCTGTAAAATGAATTTCCACAAATAGTGCCTCCTGAGTCCATTCTTTTATTTTTAGATCAAAAATCTCACATAGGATGACTAAGTTCACTGCTCAGGATTTTACAACATTAAGGTATTAGCCAAACTGGGTTTTCATCTGTATAAACAGAGAAAGGATCTTCTAATTTTTGGTCACCTTCAATTCCTGTGGTTTAAGGACTGAAGTCCCTGTTTCCTTGCTAAATACCAGTCAGTCCTCTTCACAATCCACGAAAGTCACCTGTATCTCACACCACATAGCCCTCATCTTGCAAACCAGCAATAGCATTTTGAATCCATCTCTCTCTTTGCACTTCTGAAATATTTGTATGTGAAGCGGCAGAGAAAAATTCCTTTAAGCGGCCTATGTAGTTATATAAGGTTACTCTACCTTAGAGCCGACTGTGCCTAACCACAGGGTACAATTCATCATAATCGTAGTTGAAAGGACTGAGCTAAAAACAAACACAGGGCAGGAAATTTCAGGAACCATCTTCCAATTCTGCCTACTTCAGTGGACACAAGTGGACATGTCACAAATCTTCAGGAAAAACAGAGCACGTGGTCTCTGGTGACATGATAAACTACTGATTCGTCATTAAGAAGAGGAAACTTCCTTCTTCCCTGTTCTAGCTACTTAGGGTACTGTGTCCCTCTCTAGGGCTACCCTTAAATTAGAGCACATGCAAAGATGGAGAATGTTTTAGAAACTGGTGTGCAGAAAGAATGTCTGAAGGGTCTGAGAATGGTAAGTGTAAAGAAGAGAAGTCATGCATGCGAAACAAGTTGCTTTCTTAAAATATTTGCAGAGTTGACACAAGGCCACAGGTTACTGGGTGCCTTTAAAATGCAAAGTCACAAAGAAGGCAACAGGAAGACAGTCTATTTAAGTACAGAGAAGAAACAGCCGAGAATAATTTTGCAAATCTCTAATTGTTCATACCAAACATATTATTACCTTGCCAATTTACAAAAGACTTAATTCTTTAGATTACAACTAAATAGAGATTAGACAGGAAAAATAGATTTTTAGAATCAAATTTGTATAGGAAATTCTTGATGAATCAAATAAACAGTAGTTTCCTCCAACTGCAGGATTTCTCAAAATTTAATATTATGTTTCTGTGACTACTGGAAGAATATAGCAAAATGTTCGGAGTCAATTGTACACCAAATTCTTTTTTTTTTTTTTCACTTAGGTACTTTGGGGATTGTTGATTTATAAACTTACTTGGTAAACTGCTATCTTTTATGGGAAATCTGTGAATTTTAGATTGTCGTGAGACAACGGTGGTAGTGTTTTCCACAATTACAGGGTATGTTTGGGTGCTTTTCTAGAACTGAAGAGTCTCTGCCCATGTGAGCTGTCAGAAAAGGAGCAACATCTATTTGAATACATATGGGAGCTAACCAGATTACATTTGTTCATTCCGAAGCAACTTAGAGACCAATGGTCAGAATATTGCCTCCTCACAGTACAAAAATCTGGATGGAAGATCATGTACAGTGTATCGGGAAACGCCAGCCCCAAATGTATCAAAAATTACTAACACTGGAAGAGAAAAATAGGAAATGACTGTTATCTGTAAATAATTCGGGAAATTAGCTCAGTCTTCCTGCTTTGTAAATGGTTGGGAGCTTCTGCGTCTAACTTATCAACTCTGACACTGCATCCATACTGTTATCAGAGCTTCTACCTTGAGAAGTTCATGGTAGAAAAATATTAGAGGTTATATTCTATTGTTTCTTTGAATGTCAATCAACAAGTAAGTCTGCCTTCTATTCATATGGCATGATAGTCAAATGAAATAAAAATGATTATCATGTGATTATTTCTCATATAGATCCCCTGAGGCTCATTTTAGAAAATGCTGTGGTCCAATATATTTAACAGGTTTTATCTTTTCAAATTTTTATTAAAAAGCTTGAAGATAAAACACAATTGACTTCATATCCCTCGTACACCAGAAATAGACACTAGTGGGGGAAAAATACACAGGAACCTCTTCGAAAGGAATCTTACAGTTCATAAGTCAAAAATAAAAATCATCTGCACCCTGACTTTCTGCTTTATAGATACAAAAACTAGCATTGAAGCGGTGAAAATGACATGGGCCAGGGTCCAGACTTTCTTTGCCCACTCATTCGATCTGATAAGATTTCACATTTATAATTTTGTTTTGATATCTGTGTTCCCATTGTCTTGTGTGAGTGTGTGTGAAATATTGTACTGTATATTTATTATTACAAAGTAAGTGCATATAATTACCAATAAATTCCAGTATAATAAATTTATTTTGCAATAATTGGAATCAATGTAACAGTCAAATGTTAAATGGCCAAAAGTCCAATATCATCTCTAGTTCATTACAGTATAATTTTAGTAGCAGACTTAGAATTATGGAATCACATGTCCTCTGTGTTTTTATGTCATCCTTCATGGTCTTGAATTTGTCTCCTTCTACAATACCTCAATATATAGACAATACATTACCATTGAAGATCAATTTTAGAGCAATTTTCACCAGAAAGGTACCCAAATACTAATGAAGCCTATACATGGATGTTGTATAAATCTATCCATCACTACAAAAGTATTTACCATCTTCAGTAAAGTAGCAAAGCTGCCAATCAGTTCATTTTAGTTATACACCAATTTCTTTTCTACCAGAGGCCTGTCTTTGGTATCACCTCACTGTCTTTAAATCAGATTTCTAATTTTAAGATAATAGAATTTAATACTATTATTTTTAATCATTGTAAGTTGAGAGGAAGACCTAAAGAGAAGAAAGGGGGAAGAAAAATAGGTAAGGTTCCGTAAGAAAGCCCTAAATAGAACATAAATTTAAAAATAGCACTGGCTGCCAATGTACTATTCTTACAACAGGACATCTCAATTCATCCAATGACAGGTAATTTCTGTGTAAAACTCTTCTCTTTGCCCACCACTGTCCTTCAGCCTGTGCTGAGAAACACCAACTTTCAGGCTGGGGAATATTTTATCCTCCTAGGTCCACTCAATTCTTGGCCTATAGGCTGAGATTGCCACCAAGGGAGCCAATTAGTGCCAAATATGTTGGTGGTTTTTTGATGTAGGAAAATCTCCCCTAAGAACTGGACTGAGATGAGCCATCAAATGATAGTGATTTTCAGTCACTAATGATCTGGGACTTAAATAGAGACTTTTAATTGGGTTACCAAGCAACCTGCAAATATTTTGGTGATACCTGCTGAGTCAATTGGGTAGTTTGTAACCCCCTCTCCTCTGATTATGTTATCTTTGATATGAACACATTACACATTATCAATGATCAGCATGGTTGTTTTTTTCTTTGTCATTAGCCAAGAAAAGACATCCTTGAGTCTTTTGTTCATTGCTTGCATTATGTTTCCATGTGTCCGAGAGAGAGTGGGTCGAGTTGAAGGGTGGCCACAGGGAATATAACAAAGTATTCATTAAGCTGTCTTCTTGTGCCCCAGGCTTTTTCTAAGTGATGTGAGACCTCCTGAAATCAGAAGGGCTACAAAGGGTTGTTCTGTAACTCATAATTCCACTTAATTAACAAAGCTAGTATTTTGTGTTTGTTTCTTAGATCAGTTTTTAAAACATAAAAAAATGAAACATTGAGGACATTGTTAGGATGGCTTTTCTTTCAGTAGAGAGTGATTTTCAAAGAAAACTTCTCAAGAAAAAGAAATTTTGCCTTTCGTTGCTTCCAGACACCTTTGTCAGTCCCTGCGTCCAAACGTACTAACTTTCTTCTGACTGCTACTGTCATTCCCTTCGCTTCTTCTTCCTCAACTGCCTCACACGAGTCGCCCTCAGTTCCTTAAACTACAGCCTTCAGCTGCCTTCCCCTCGTTGGGGGCTGGTATTCATTTTCCTAGTGTTACTGTTCTGCCCCTCTGGCTTTTAGGTAACATTTCACATTGGCTTTCAACCTTCCACTTCTCTCAATACACAGTAGGCTCTTCAGAAACGCTGCTTGCTCCCTTTGACACACGCGTGAGGCATAATCCCCCCGCTGCAGATGAAGCAGTGGCCAGACCTTTGCCTCTCCCAGCTTTTCTTCCATGGCCAGCATTTCCTTTCTCCTCGCTCACTCATTTGAACTCTTTGTTAGAAGGTATCCTAAGGGATGTGGCTCTGATTGTGCGGCTTTGTGCTTCTTTGAGCATCTCCAACTCTGCCTTTGAGAATCTGTCCTGCATAAGAAATAACATCAGTCGGCCTAACATTGCCATTTCTAGCTCTATCCCCAATGCAAACAGGAGAGCAAATGGTGACAGAAATCAGGGTGCTGTTTCAAAGATCACCTTAACAGAATTCTCAAAGCTCTCAATTGCATTTTATAAACGAGGAAACCAAGGACTCAACGTGGGAAAATGCTGCCCTATGTTACATAAATAGTAGAAAATGGCTGGGAATTAAATGCTGTCTCATAATGGCTAATCAGGTGGTTTGCAGCAGTACTGTGCAGTGTCTCTCATTTGATCACTAACTCCTGACCCAATTTCACTTGCTACTAAGTGGTCTACACAGAAGAAAAGTGGAAGCAAATTCTACATGTTTTACACAGAAACATTTCATTCATGAAATAAAAAGTAAATTAGATTATTGAGAAATCGAGAAAGACATTTGGAAAAAGAGATAGGAGCAAGAGTAACATGAAACGAAGGTCTTGGTAGTGAGAATCTTTGTGCCATTGTCTGCATCGAACATCTGTAAGACAATGCCACCTTACAAGCTACAGTTTCAAAAATTAAACAGGTCTTTAAAAATGCCTTGCTTAGAAAGGTCTTTTCTTCCAAAAGATGAAACTATAAAACAGTTTCAGGTTGCAGGGATACCTTTCTGCCGTATTCCAATTTAGCACTGACGCTTGGGAAAGTACCTCGGAAACACCTGCCTATTCTTCCATATAAACTTGCCCAAATATGGGTTTTCCGTTTATCCTCGACAAGAACCTGTGAGATCATGTCCAACTTCCCTTTGAGCTGAGTGATCAGAGATGTTTGCATTTCTGCAAAGACAACTCTTAAACACAAACTTGCTGAAGTGTGAAACGCGATTTCTGTTGTCTTTTTTTTTTTTCCTTATTTTTTCCACCTCGTCTTTCTCATCTCTGCCCTACCCAAAGAATGATGCATACTGGGCTGAGAACTATGAGCTCACAACAGGATGACATCCTAATTATCCTCCTCTTAGTGAGAGTTCCTTTTGACAGGTGTCAACTAGATTTAAGTGGTTGGCTGCTGGGTTTTTTCTTTCTTTTTCCTCTTTTTTTTTTTCAACATCGTCATGTCTTGAAGTAGGGTTAAATGCTGACATCCCTTTGTGCTTAACGGGAGATAACTATCAAAGAAATGCATAAATTACAGCTTCAGTTGCTCTGAGCTTAACTGGTTCATCTGCTTCTAATGACAAGATAGATGTACAATCGACCTGGGCTGTATTTTGTTGAATAGAGTTGTGAAGTTTGGTCTCCACAGTCTTGGGTTGCATATGGTTCCTGCTTGCTTTTTCAGGCACTTTTACAAGTGGAAGATCTTAGTCATTGTATTTTTTATCTCTTGTGTGAATAAATTACAGAGCTCTGCTTCTTATCAAAGAAAACATTCATTCATCATCTTGGGAACACACAATATTTTTTAGACCATGAATTATTCTTCCAGAAAATCTTAGATGAGTGAAGCATCCTTTGTGATACATGTATATGCGTTTGTGAGGGAGAAAAGGCACGTGCGTGCTTGATGGTGTTAGTTCTAAATCTGATAGACAGGCTATCAGGTTGTCGTCTCACCTGCCATTGCTTAAAGTAAACTCACCTACACAAACACATCAGCAAGCAACCATCTTCCATGCACTCTTCCCAACTACTTGACCAACAGCTGTGAATGACAAAATATGCCCAGCTCCTCTCCTATGGCGTTTTCTTTCTGCTTATTGGCAGAGAATGTGATTTCATGGTAGAAGGTTGGAAAATGACCCCTTGTAATGATGGAATTTACATAAATAAATGCTGATAGCACAAAACAGATAATATGCTGTGGGTATCATCACAATAAGTTGTCTCCTACTGACATGGAGTCTACGTTGGAAGCACACAATTATGCAAATCAAACTAATGCCAGTTGCTCATTACTGTCATGGTGGTAAAGGCAAAAACATATCCTCCGTAGACAGCTCGAGGCTGGGCCACAAGCCAAAATGTTTGGTTTTGCTGACATAGTAACTGAGTCAACAAAAATAGGATATAATAGTAATACATCAGAGGAATCTACATCAGGGCAGACCTGAAACTTAATGGACTGTGAATCGTATGTCTGTATAGAGCGTCCTTTTCTGGTATTGACCCATAATACGTCTGCTTCCACAGTTGCTGGTTCTATAGAAACAGATTGCAGAAGCAATTTTTTTGGACCTGAAATGTCTGCAAGACGTTCTATTAGCTTTTCCTGAAACAGATGATATGATGTTTATAAATACTTAAACAACGTCGCAGATCCCAGTTTTAAACAGTTTTCCCAATGCTTCTGAATACCCGCTGCTATTTGATGCAGGTTTATCCTAGTGGCTGTGTCAGGGCACTGGAGAGGCTTTCAAACAACTGAGTATCTTATCGACATAAATACCTTATCCATTTTTGAAGTATTTTAATGGAATAATTGTTTTCCAGAGAATCTTTAACCCTGGAAACAGCAAATGAATCTTTTTCTCAAACCTGACAGCAAGTACAGCCATAGGAAAAGACATCACCTACCGAGTGGCCATAGTCCCATCAGGTTAAGTCATCTCTTTTCGAAGTCGCGGAATGTTCTCTGTGTTGTACTGATGCCACAAGTGGCCGGTGCTTCACCCCTCATGACGTCTATGCTCTTTGCTGTGAAACTACTGTTCTTCTTCCCGCAGAGTGAGTGTTCACGTCTCTTGCACTGGCCAGTGATACAAACACCGAAGCCACAGCTCCTGAAGCAGAGACATAAAGCCGGGATTGTCCACTGTCACGTCTGCTGGAGCAGTCACTCGGTTACTGTCAGGGAGAGCTTGACTGGCTTTGTGCAAAGGAGGACAAGAGACCAGCTGAATTGTCGTGGCGTGGCAGGTCTCAGTCAACAGTGAGCCAGTCCCCAAATAGCCAAGTGAGTTCCGGTCACAGGCACACTTGATACAAGTCTAAAACACTTTATCACAGATTTATAAACTAACAGGAGTGTTTTAACCTCCTAAGTTTTGCCCCGCATGTTAAGCAGTGTTATTGTGTCAATAGATAACTTAAAGGTTTCTAAAAAGTTTTACAAAATGTAAAAAATGCAACAGAATCGTACTCTTAAATGATAGGAGAACATTATTTATTCATCCAGTCACCAGACTTAACATGCCAACATATAGGAAAACGCAAATCAAACTCTGATGAAATAACGTTTTATACTATGATGACTGTAATCAAAGACAGACAACAGCAAACGTTAGCAAGGAAGGGGAGAAATCTGAACCCCTGTGTGTTGGTGAGAATGTAGAATGGTTCAGCCTCTTCGGGAAGCAGTTTATTAGTTGCTCAAAGTGTGAAACAGCAATTCTACTCCAGGTATGCACCCAAGAGAAGTGAAAACCTAAGTTTATACAAAAATTTGCACACACATATTCAAAAAAATTACAATAAAAACAGATTAATTATAGATTGAGTTTTGGATAAACAAAACCTGACATATCCTACAATGAAATACTATTTAACAATAGAAAATCCTGAGATGCTGGTGTATGTGACAATAAGTGTACTTTAAAACCATATTACTAAATGAAATAAGCTGTCACTGACAGTCATATACTATAGGATCATCTTTACATGAAATGCCCCAAAGAGGTAAATCTGTACAGAAAACAAATAGATTGACCATGATTGGAGGTAGGGCAAGGAAGGAAGGCGTGAGAAATAACTTCTAAATAGTAACTGAAGTTTCTTTTAGGGTAGTAAAACTGTAAAATCAGATCATTGTGATGGTTGCACGAACTTGGCAATCTGCTAAAAAATGTATGGTTTGATTTTTTTCTAGTCTTTTGATGTTTCTTGCCCTTTCTCTCTCCTCCCCCCACCCCCCATTCCTCTTTCTTTCTCTCAAATTCCTGAGCCCTGGTCATTCTTTATATAACTGACAGAAATGTTGGTATTGACTGCAAGAACTTCATAAACAAAACAAAACAAAATTATCAGTAATTTTTGTTCATTGGAACTGTATGCTTATTAGGTATATTTGACACATTAAAATGAAACAATGAAGAATTTCTGATGCTTGGTCCTAGGTACTGATTTTCAAAGAGCTCCAACTCTGTCTCTCCTTATCCTGCTTTCTGTGATATTGCTCCTGTAATCTGTGCTCTTGAAAATTGGTCTGTGAAAGAGAAAGGGCACCACTGGTCATTTCTTAAGGCGTGCACGTGGAGTCCAGCTACAGTGTGTAAACTACAGTTGCACCATGACACTTCTGGGTACCTCTGACCTAACAGAATCTTCTCAAGCAGTAAATTTGGAGAAAAACTCACCTTCACTTGTGAAACTGTGTAGTGGTAAATGGACAGCACCAGACTGTCACCTGTCACAGGTCCTCTGGCATTCCTATCCTTGATCTCTGGTACAGCTTTTGTACAACTTTCAATATTTCTAAGTTACTTCTCCTTCCAGACTAGTTCACTTGCTTCTGATCTTACATTCCAGTCCGCTTACTCCTCTAATTGTCTCCTTAGTAGGAAATGTTCATTTTGACTAGTTCATGCTTTTGCATGCAAAAATATGATTGCTTTCTTTTTGCTCCAGATGATATAAAAAGTTTTCTGTGTAATTGGGAAGGCCTTTTATGACCTGAAAATCACATGCGTCTTATCATTTACTCCTTTTCAACACAAGAAACAATTTTCTGTTTTCCCTCATACCTTTAAGTAAGCGCTCCCTTGTCTTTGTGAGTAGTGGAGAGGGGTATATTAAAACGAAACAATGCATTAAATATCACACAGAGAGGGGAAAATGGATAGCGGCTATTCAAGGCATACCAAGTTTCGGTCATTCAAAATGCAGCAGGTCTGCAGCACAACATTGTGCTTCTAGGTGACGGCTGGCCTGCCCACTTAAAAAATTAAGAAAGTGGATATGAAGCATGTACTTTTTTTACAACAATAAAAAGGATTAAATGCATACATAGTTTCATAGGCATAGATATCTCTTTACTTGCTCATGACCTGATAAATTCCCATTGCATCATCTAGAACTTCTCTGTGCACCAATGCTGTTACCTGGTCTTTTCAAAACCTGAGACTCAAATGATATCATATTTTAAGAAACGAAATCAGAAATGACTGGATCATAAGCTACAACTCCTACACACATCTAGACTAAACTCCTTAATCTGTACTGCCAGCTGCACAATGGGCATGGCTCCTATAGGATAATAATTGATTAACGGCAACAAGAAGCTAGCCTTCTTCCTACCTGAGCACCTTGCACAGTGTTTGATATAAAATAAGACCTAAGCAAGCATTTACTAAGTCCAAGCATGAGAGAATAAATAGACAAATGAAAAGGACTATGCCTTACTTACATTTCCATGGCGTCTGGCAAGCTTTTCAAGTTTCGTAACTTGTTTCGGGATTTAATCATGAGAACTTGCAATAAGCTAAAAAGATCTTAAAATATAAGAGCTTTGAAATAGCCTCGCTATCATCCTTTTTTTCCCTTTTTCCCCCCTTAAAATGCCTCTCAAGCCTTCTGTCCCTGTGGATGGTAGATGTTACAGACAACTGAGTGGACAGTAGCGTAAATGTTGGGCAGATTTTTACTTTTCTCAATATTGTTGCTGATTAATAGCTAAAGGGATGAACCCCAGAGAGAATCTGAGGTTTTCAACCAACCCGAAGCCAGTTTCTTCGTTTGTATTACCCACGAGAGGACCTCAAAGATTTTTTTCTGGACTTTGAACCATTGCTTGGTTTTACAGTCCGCTTGTCTGTGGTTTAGAAACTGAGCATGTCAGCATTCCTTTTTACTGCCTCAATGTAGCAGCAAATGTGTTTTGTTCTCTCTTTTCGAAAGTGAAGATTGTATTTTAAAATCACTCTTTCCCCTAGGGAAACACTCACTCCTAAACTCACTGACAAGCCATGAAGACCTCGAAATTAAGAAAGATATCCACAAGTGTGCATTGTACAGAAAAATAAAAATGCTAGAAAACCACACAGACACGTAACGGCTTAGTTACGTGCCTGGCTTCTGTCAGGAGATGTGTGTGTCTGAATTTCCAGGCTCATAATAGACATGTACAGCTAACTGACTTTTATCTTGCCTCTGTCATATTGATCTATCAGTGAATCTATAACAGAAGATGGGCGCCTGGAACAGTAAAAAGTAATAACCATTGAGATGGATAGCCCGAGCAAAAATGTAGTTTCATGGGGACACTTAGCTCAAAGAACTGTAGATTCATGTCAAGGGGGCATAAGTATCCCCTTCAAAGCCAACAGTTAAAAACACCTAGTGCACAGATGACCTGCCGTCAGAATATGATATGTTTCTGTATTGATTTTCAGAGTTTCAAAACAACAGGAAATAGCCAAGTGAAAGTTTCTTTGCAGAGCACTAAAAGTAATTTACCTTCTTCCTTTGATTTCAGCATCAGATTTTGTTTTATGGTTCAAAGTACAAGTGCTTATTTTTAAAAATTCATTTCTAACTTATGGTAGAAAGCAGCACTGGAGACCAAGGAAGTGTGGAGCAAGAAATGAGCCACGAAATGAAACAAAACAAAACTCCCTAAATTACATTAATGGAGTCAGTGGTTAGTCATTACATGATGAAGGTTGTCTTGTAAGCAAAGAGCCCATTGACGGGCAAAAGTTTATGCATACCAGAGTATTCTGAAGAAAACACATATTCATAGCAGCACAACTAATGATAGCTAAAACATGGAAGTCACCAAAATACTCGTCAACCGACCAACGAATACACAAACTGTGGTATTTATACACAATGGAATACTATGCATCTATAAAGTCCAACAGCGTGGAAGCTTTTGCAGGCAAATGGAAGAAACTTGAGAACATCATGCTTAGTGAATTGAGTCAAAAGCAGAAGGTGAAACATCGAATGGTTTCTCTGATACGAGAGACCCAGATCACAACTCTTATGGAACTCAAAACAAAAAAGCAAAGTGAAACAGGAGGGTAGGGTGGGGGGGGAGGAAGAAGTGGGGAGGGGGAGGGACAAAAGAAGAGTAGGAAAGTCCTTGTCACCTTGACAAGGTATGTGCAGAAAACACTAAACTTCATTGTAAACCTTAAATTTTGTGCATATGCATATCAATAAAATGGGAGCAAAAACACAGAAACACCTGTAAAATATTCTTTGTATCTTGGCTTCAAATTTATCTGTGTTCAGCATTTGAAATTTGATCTTTTCTATATCTTTTTGCATGTAAAATAATTGTCACTTTTTAAATATCCTTTCAGGACAAAGAAAAATAACTTACCAGCCCATGCAGATTTGGAACTACTAGCACGCTATTAATGAGATGGCAATGCCAAAGCCAGTACAATCCTAATAATGTACAATTTCTAACTAAAAGTTTTTTACACCTCATGTGCTTGACAGTCACATACATTTTCTTAGTACACTATATTGAGACACAAGAAAAACAAAATTTGGCTTCTTCAATGCCCAAATTTGATATCTTGTTTACTTTGGGATTTAGGAAGTTGTAGCAGTCAGAGAGTTTTGGCAAGAATCGCATTCCATGGAAATGATCCAAGAGTTTATTAATCAAGACACAAAGGTAGGCAAGGTTAAGGAAATAAAGGAGAGAGAAGCAAGGGTTCTGGAGGCCATAACCACCACAAAGCCTGAAGCCAAAGCAGATGAGAGTGTGCTAAGAATTGATGAAGTCTGACGTGGAGAGAAAGGACTGAGTACCCAATAGGACCAGGGGGTCTTGGAAGAGGAACTCGGACACTGTCAACTCATGAACAAGTGAGATCATCCATCTTCGCATCAGCTTAACCTCACTAAAAGTCCAGACTAAAAGAATCCTACTGTCCCAGTGATTTCATAAGCTCTTTCTGGGACATAGGGCAAGACTTAAAGGCCCTCGAATGATGTAGACAGGCAATCTGGAAACGATCCCCATCATAGGGGGTATACAGTCACATTTATTTTAGATGCATAGTCTCTGCTTACCAAATGGGCATTATAATTGAAGGTCTTCGATGACACAAGATGACACAAAAACAATGATTTTTTCCCTATATAGATATATGACATACCATAATAAACCCAAGGAATGTACACGTACAAGATAATAGCCACAAGCACAACAGAAACTGTCAAGATTCTGAGGAAATCAAGTTAGGCCAGACTAAAATAGTACAAAAGTGATGGTAATCTTTTAACCTCTGCCTCGTACTTCTTAGGAAGAACAAAAGTCGTGATAATATTCCCAGAATATTGGACTGGGTAACCTCTTCCTCACCTCCCCCCATCATCTTCCCAAAAATAAATAAATAAATGAATAAACCAACCTTTTAATTCAGACTGCAGAAATAGTCCAGTACTTTATAAGGAAAACAATGGGAAACTGGGATTTGCTTTAAAGACATTTGATCATAAAATACACTTTACAATAATGCACTGTATCCATAAAGAAAGAAATATCAATGCCATATGTTTGCCAGAGAGAGATTAAAGTGTTTATGAGCTTGAAGATTTTTTTTTCCTGTATCTCACCCTTATAAGGAGGCCATTGATTGTAAACATTTAAGTCTGTTAGGTATTAGGTATGGGATAGATTATTTTTGTTTGGTATCTATTTTTTTTCATTCATAAATTTTTTCCTTGTGGTGTCTGCAATCAAATGGCCTGGATTGGAAGATGAGAATACCACAAGATCTCACTTGAAGTATACAAATTTATCTATTTTTGCTGGGAAAGTGATGCTTTTAGCCATAGAATTTACATTCTATGAAGAATTTAGGTCTTAGATTGCACATATTGATTGTGTTTTAAAGAGTAGTAACAACAATGACCCTATATAGGTAAATTATCTATCTCCTCATTATCCTCCTATCTGTGAATCTAACTTTACAGTAATTCAAGAGCAAGACAAAGCTTACCAGCAGAATTCTCTTTAAATTACAAATCTGAAGAAATATTTACAGTTCCCCGTGTCCATTAGGAAAGCAAATTCTCACTTTAGATAAAATGATCACTGTGCCTTCTCATTCGATGGCTTTCTTTGTTTACACTCTTTTTCTTCAAAGATAATATTTCAAAGCTAGAATACTTTGTAAACAGCTACTAATGGCTTGGATGTTTTGTCTTCTTCTTCTTCTTCTTCTTCCTTTTTTATTTTTTTGAGTACAGATGACCATAGGTAAAAGTATGCTGAAGACTTCTCTCAAAGTATGTTGACATTTCAGCTCCTCTAGAACAGGATGATGTGTATCCACATGTAGGTTATAAAGACCTAGCTTTAGAGTGATATATGTATATATGGACTCATTTTGACATATTGTTACACAGACATATGTACATACATAAACGTACATGGACACATGCTGAACTGGGATAGGACTGATAATAAAGCAAATAATTTGAGATCAAGAACTTATTGTTTAAATCTGATTCTCCCCTTTCCTACTTATGACTAAACCTACTCAACTCCTTCTCCAAGTACTTCTTAAGATATGAGAGACTTGTTCTCTCATCTATAATTTAGGTATTTGAAATTCCCTGAATTCTCTTGATGGCCACTTGCACTTACTTATTGGTTTCCTGAGTAATGTTGACTTAACTTTTTTAGGCTAATTTGTCGCATTCTTCAACTCTAAGCTGTACTGTTATTATCAACCTCCTGAGTCAAATGACCTCCATATCTGTCACCACACAGACCACCTATAAGACAGAGATATTTTATTATTTGATGATTTTTCTGTTACCTTTCAAATCTTCAATGGAACACAATTCCAGAAAGGACATATCAACATCTTCCTTGGTTTTGTTTCTCTATTATCTTGTGAGGCACATAGAAGAATTTCAATGAGAGTTTTAAATGAATGAATCTTGAACTTATTCAATTCAACACTTGACTCCCAGCCTCATCAGAATTTCGGGTACTATCATTTCATAAACAAAGAAGAAAATGAAACTTTAATGGTTAGAGGAATATGCCTAGGTACACAATAGAAAGACTGAAGCAGAACACGAGCCCCAAGCTGACACTCTTCAGAGACAGGCCATTTCCTTCTTGGGCCAGTTCTTGCTTAGGTCATGCTTCAGACTTTCGATTCTCAGAAAATGGGACTAGAAAAACTGTGCATTCCACAGGGTTGACAAAAAGTACAAGCGAAAATGTGTTAGTTAATAACAGAGCAGAGTAATAGAAAAATCTAGTGTCTTTTCTTTTAAAGGGAAATATATCTCTAAGTAACAGAAAGCAAGTGAATCCTATGGGATTACCTGGTCACATCTCTTTTTCCCACGGAACACTGGAAGTTTTCTTTTGAACCAGCCAAGCTCTGTACAGTCCCATTAAATTACTCTCCCCTGGTATGCATAATCAGCACAGTTACACTCCTAGAGTTTCCATATACTAACATTGACAAGAGAAGTATAGTGCCACTAGCCGGATGAAAAGAGCATGAGGGGAGGGAATGCTGCTTGTTCTAATAGTCTGCAAAATGCCATCAGCCTACAGTTTGAAAAGAGAACAACACACAAAGAATGAAGTTCAATTGTCCTCTCATTAGCCCTCATTAGCCGATCGAAAGCGGTTTGTATATAACAAAACACACCTTTGGTTTGTTAGGGTGGCTCAAGAATTAAGATGAGCAGTCCAAATGGATAGTAACTATCGCATAGAAAACAACCTGTGGACAAGTATGAAAAAATTTAGAATGATTTTGGGGGCAAATATTGAATTTAAAAAAGATTTTTAGCAATTTAATAGTAAGAAAGAAACGTCAACAAATGCAGAACATTCATAGTTATTCATAAATACACAATGCAGGACTTTCTAAGAAAATTAGCACAACTGGCAATTTTGCAAAAGGCAATTTCTGAATCAATTTTATTTTTCACAGATCTTTGGAAAGAAGGTCTTTCACAAACCCAATATGCATTGTTTCAATATCAGGAATTCTATATCTAGTGACAGTTTAAATTTTAGTAGCTTTGGCTAGAGTCGGAGGCAATTCTCAAAGGTCTTTTGGAAGCCTGTCGTTGTCCCTTGCACCTCCCAGTTCATGCTTGTCAGCACCAAGGCTTCCTGGGTACTGACTGAGCCACTGAGCCCCTTTTTGCCATGCTTTCTGCCTATAACTTAAAGAACTAAAATGTCCTAATATGTACAAAGTCCTGTGTTCAATTGCAAGAACAAATAATTTTTAACAATAAAGAATTGGATGCAGTTTTAAGGGATAGAGAGCTTACAACGAAGTTTGAAATCTGAGATGGGGCTCTGAAGGGAGAAGAAATCAAATGCCGGGGAGGAGGGAGCCTTGAAGGCCTAGAACCACGTGCTTCTTTTCATTATGTCGCCATCAGTAGCTTTCACCTGATTGTAAGTCATTTTCTAACTCCTCTAACCAAATTCCCAGCCAAGTCAAAAGAGCTGGCCTTGAATATCGTGTTCTCTACTAAATTCTTTCTTTCTTAACCGTCATTTTGTGGTTGAACAGATGAATCCCAGATGTGAGAAGAATAGTTCACATTCACTGGGAATGAGGTCCTGGCTTATTAAAGGAAAGATACCATTTCTTTCTGGCTCAGGATGCCATGATAACATTTCCTCAAGTTGAGAGGATTGGAAAATTTAACAAAATCCATCAGGAGTACTTCCTGGGTCACCAAGAAAGTCATAACAAGAAAGTACCATTTTATAATCTGCCCAGTCCCACGTATCTCTTTAGCACTCTCAAAGTCATCTTCCAAATACTCCTGTTTCCAGACTCTCAGACCCAGGATTGGCATCCACCTACTCACGTTTCTGATTCAAAAAGACTGATTAGAAAAAGCAGTAGCAACATCTCCAGTCTTTGGTGAGTGTTGAACTGAGAACAAAGAATGAAAAGAGTAAGAGGAAATGGGTGCATGCCTAACATTCACCCAGAAGTAGTTACCTAGTAATTATCTAGTAATTAGCCTAGGAAGTGATAGTATTCCTGGGGAAGAAAGGAATACAACCCTGCAGTTATGTAAATTTAAAAAAATTACCATATACTGTAGCCACAATCAATGCCATATACATTCACCAAAAAGGTCTCACTTCGTTCCTCCAATTATAAATAACTCATTCACACATCAGGAATTCTCAAGAGATTTGCTAGCCCCTCTCTCTCTGACCAAGACCAGCTATTCTTACCCAGAGCTTTGATGGAACCTCAAAGATATTACTTGTTGACAAAGAGGCTGGGCTCAGCAAAACAGCCTTGCGGAAGAATTCGCCTTGCTACAAGGCTGTTCGTAAAATTCAATTAGGTAAAATGAAAAGAGAGTTAAGAAAAGAAGTCCTAATAAAAAGCAATCATTGACAAAGACATGCTTTTAACTGGCCAGCAAAATTAGCTTTAATTCTAAAATTTGAGTAAATTTAGAACTTCCTACCAAACAACCTATTATGGTTTGGATCTTGAGTGTCCCCCACAAAGCCTCACGCATGTTTACTTAGAATCATGTGATATTGGGAGGTAGAGATTGGCTGAAAAAGGCTGATGTTTGGGGTTTAATCTGAAAGTATTTTATCAACTTGTTGAGATTGGGTGTTTGTTACTGACTTATGGACCAGAAGTGGGGGTAGGACATCCACCCCCGGGTGGCCCAGCTAGCAGCTTGAAGTTATTAAAGGAAGGAAGAAGAAACATTATTACAGCTTCTTCTGGGAAAGCCCTACCCTAGCCAGTCTGCAGATTTCACTTTGCTCCTACCTCACTTGGCTTCTGTCTGCAATGAGGTGTACAGCTGTTCAGTCTCTGCCATATATCCCCACCCTTGCTGGATAAAGATAGCAGAAAGATCTGAGCTATGACTGAATCATAAGTTTCAGAGAAGTGATAATGCTGTTGGGAGTGTGGAAAAATAATGGTGTGTGTAACTCTACAATTAGGGTGTGAATTGGGGAAGGGCAATATCCATTATCACAGAGAAAGTGTTGAATGACATTAGAGGCTTGCTAGAAAGGTATCAAGAGCTCACTTGCATCTATTATTGAATCATTTTAATGCTTTATGTGAATATGAGTTTCTGTTTTGACCAAAGACTTATTTAGACATTTCCATTCCCTCTTGCAGCTTCAACACAAATGATTTTCCTTACTGTAGATTCTATTGAATTGCTGATGCTTGGAACAACAGTAATGGAAACCAACATTTTATGCTTTGTTCTTTTACAGGCCCTTCCAAACCCTGGGCACAGGTGCTTTAGATAAGGCTGCCCAAGGCCAGTGGGGCCTGGCTTTATTATACTTTGGTAAATAACAGTCACTGTTATCATCGGAGTTTTCCACACTTCCAGAAAATGTCACTAGCCACGTGTCAGCAGGGTTCTTTGTCTAATTTCTACAGCTAAGGTGGCAAGAAGGTTATTAGAAGTAATAGCAAATTTAAAGTTTTATTAGCAGTAAACTGCAAAAGCTAATGGTGATGCCAACACTAGATAAAATCATTGTCACAGTTAATTCTGAACTCCTTATTTCAAGCTTAATAATAGGAAACTCAATGGAAAGGATATTACATGCCCCATATCACTCATGAGTGCCGCAGGCCTGAGTAACTTGTTATTTTGCTCATGAGTGAAATAAAATGCAGATTATACTGCCTGCTATCAGGGGCATTGTTTTAATTGAGGGTGTATGCATGGAGATGAGGGGGGGAATTCAAGAAGGTTCTCATTTTTGTAAATGTTAAAAGGATATGCTCATTTTTACCTGTGACTCAACACATCACCTTTGTATTGCTATTTTTTTTTTTTGGACCTTTAAAATTATCATTGTCTCAGCTCCAGAGAAAACAAAAACGAGCAGAGAGAAGGAAGGGTGGCTGGTACTTTGGTGTTTCTCGCTGGTATTTCTGCAAAAACTGCTTCTCCAGCATTCTAATGCCTTTGTCTCCAGCCTCTGCATCCACAGAGGCAAACAATGAAATATTTGTGTTGCTCTGTTTGTCTCACCCCAGTCCTGTATGCCAACGCCTCCCCACACACACATGCACACACATGCACACTGACAGCCCTTCCCCTCTGACATCCACTCCCAGCCAGGAATAAATAATACAAGATACACTCCTCCAGATTTTACATTTACTAAGAAAATAGGTGTTTCCAAGAATCAAGATCACATGGGATTTTGTGTTCTTTTTCAAAAGTATGTTGCTCTCTCCTTTCAAACAAGTTGAAGCGATTTCTGATCTTATGCCACAAATCACCCACATGTGCTGCCTCGGAAGCCACGTGTGCATTCCTGCTTTCAGGGAAGCCTTGCATTGATTTGAAAGGGACTGTCTGTGATTATGCAGGTCTAACTTCAGGCTATAGTGTGGGGGCAGATGACAAAAAAAAAAAAACAGGACTTATTCTCTTTGATTGAAGTTGGAATCTGAACATTTCCCAAGCCAAGATCAGTTGTGCTCCTCTAAATTTCAATATTGTCTTGGAAATATCTGTCTGATGATGCATTGTGCATGGAAAGAGCTGCCTATAGTTCAATTTCTGAGCGATTATCACTTTACAGCAATTTGACTTTATCCACAGTGGAGAGGTTAAAGTATTCAGACACTGTAGCCAATCTTCCCAACAAGGGCCTTACTTAAAAAGAATGGAGAAAGGACTAGAGAAGGACAGACAGTCAAATCTTTGCTTTATCATTTCAGTTTGCAAAACATACAAAACATGAGTTCGAAACTTTACCACATCTGGGTAAATTCCTCATTAATAAAATTAGCTCCCAGATTGCGATGTTGATTGGCTCAATAAAGTTGCTGGACTCGCGGTGGGATGACTTTCATTTTCCATAATTTCTTCACTGCTGCTTCTCTGCATCATATTTTCATGCGCAGGCTCTGTCCTTTAAGTGGCGTTTCCTTTTATCTAAAGCACCAAGCTGTGAATTTATTGAGAAACGTATGTGTTCACAATGAGATGATGTCATTACTAATAAGTCCCATTCATTTGACACATTATGTCTTTAAATTATAAACAAACAACCCAGACTTCCAGAGACTATTACAACTGGGAATGCAAAGCGCAGTACCACGAGAATTTGTAAATAAGTACAACTTTGTAAGACTGATGTAGACACAGGTACACGCCGCATTCACTTCTGCTTATTTTCTCCTCTTTCATACTGTTCTTAGGTTTGACAATGAGTATGGTGCTGGGATTCTTGAAATCATTTTTTATTAAAAAGTCAGAATACCAGAGCCAATAAAACATGATATTATGATTTAAACTTTTTTTGTTTACTTTTGCAGCCCCGAATTTAAGAGAACCCTCAGTTCTCAGTTCTCTACAATTCATACTTCTAAGGAATTTTCATTCCCAATTTTTCATGTGTGCTGAGATGCCTGGCTGCTTCTATCTGGAGTCTCTTGAGATTTTAAATAGTCATAAGAAATTTTCGTATGATATGGATTATAATAGAATTGGCTTTTAAAAGAGTCAGCTATTTCAGACAAAAAATTCTTTTGTCATTTTTTTTAAGATTTCTGGTTTGCGAACACATTGAAATCTGTTGAAAATCATGATAACATAGGTAGCCCACATTTTACATTTAATTTGTATTTTTAGAGGAATCTATAACTTTTTCATGTCTGTTTACATATTTGACTTTAATTTTTTAACAGTGTCATTTTACAAGTGACATGGCTTTTCAATTGCTTCCTGAACGTTAACTGTCCATCATTTGTTTAAAGCTAAATCCACAAGGAAATTTTCACTATGCCCCATGCTGTATCCACTTGTTTAATGTGCAATAAAGGTACTTCTTAGTGTGTGTGTAATTTTTTTAAATAGTTTCATTATGAATTAATGGTAATGATGAAAACTGCCAAAACTCTGCGTCCAATATATAATACATGTGACAATATATAATACATGTATCTGCATTATGTTGGGTGACTATAATTCTTACGAAAAAATAAAGCCGAAGAGAGAGGCTAGGAAAGCCTCTGAAGGGTAACATTGAGCAGAAAGCAGTAAAGCAAGTGAGAAAGTAAACCAAGCACCTGGGAGCTGGGGCGGATGTTTCAGGAGAGGAAAAGGCAACTGCAAAAGCCCGCAGGCTCGTCTCTATAGTTGTAAAAGAATTCCAGTGAGGACGTTGTGGCTGAGACAGAGGAAGCAAGGAAGGCATAATTGTGGCCAATGAGGTCAGAGAAACAAAAGTAGGGGCCAAAGGAGGGCCACTGAGTAAGACAGACAGCCATCAGGTGATCCCGGGTGGAGAAGTGACCATTTCTGCCTTAGGATTGTAGAGAGAGCACACAACCTAAAGAGTAAATCAATAGTAAGAATGAGTTGGCAGCTTGTGTGGACAGTGGAGGTGGGATGAAGAAGTTAGATTCTCGAGTTATCATCTTTGGAACTGAAGAATTTACCAATAAATTAGGTAAAACAACGTGAAAGGGAGGAAAATTAAGGTTGATTCCAAAGATTAAATCCAATAAAAAGAACCAAACCCTAAAGAAAAAGTTGCCATTTTCAAAGTGAAGAAAATTTTGAGAAAAATAAATGTGGAGGGTAAGCACGTGAGTTAGACACTGAACACCTAGGAGGAAGAGTTTAATAAGAAATTGTATGTAGGACTCTACAGGTCAGGGAAGTCCTCACTAAGAGCATCTTTATCTTCAGGAATTTTCTTAGCTCATAAACGCGCAAAGAGAAGAGAGGAAGCAAGTCCTCAGACTGCGTTTCTGGGCATGCAGTATTTAGAGTTCAGGACGTTTAAAAGCTCAAAAAGGAAACTGATAAGAAGTGAATAGAGAGGAAAGAATAAATCTGGGGAAGTATTGTGTCCTTAAAGTCAAGTGAAGAAAGGAAATGAAAAAGTGAATGAAAGCTGAGCCTGGTAGCAGTCTAGGAGGCTCAGGCGGGAGGGTCACCAGTTCGCAAGTTAGAGCCCAGCCTGGGCATCTCAGTGACTTAGCAAGACCCTGTCTCAACTAGAAAATCCGAAGGGGCTGGAGATGTACCTCAAGTTAAAAGCCCTGAGTTGGATTCCCAGTGCCACTAACACAAAAAAAAAGTGCTTGGAGGTGATACAGAATATGTATTTTTTCCTAAACAGAAGTTATTTATTCATCTCAAATAGCATAGCCTCTACTATATTTGGGGATGTATTTAAATATATTTAAACAAAAGAATTCTACTATGGAATCTAAACTATCTGGGTGGTTGATAGATCTGAATATGATCTGCCCCCTTCCGAACTCATATTGATGTTTAATCTCAACTGTGAAATATTAAGAGTGGAAACTGTATGCTTCAAGGAGAGACACTGGGAAGTGATTAAGATTCAATGAGGTAATTAGGGTGGAACTTCATGATTAAATATGGTTATCTGGATAAGAAGACAGAAACCAAAGGAGACACACACACACACACACACACACACACACACACACACACACTGTCTTCTACAATGTGATGGCTTATAACTGATTTTGCCAGCAAAAGATTCATCACCGATACAGCTCCTCAACATTGGCTGAGACCAATGAACCAAAATGCACCTCTTCTGTTCATAATTCACTCAGTCATTTTTGTGGGTATTTTTGTTTGGAGTATTGTGTTATAAACACCAGAAAACTTACTAAGAGTGTTGTAACCTGCAATTAAAGTATTCGAAGGATAGACCAACACTTTATCTTATAGTGTCATGGCCATTCAAAAATTTGATTTAAAAATCTTTGTCATATTTCAATATTTTAGAAGGTCATATCTTCACCACATTGATCATATATATATATATATATATATATATATATATATATATATATATAATTTGGTTTAAAGTATAGTTTTTAAAGCTTGACATTAAAATTTCTCAAATTCCAGATTTTCTGTTTGTTATCTCTCTTTTGGTTTTCTTTGACTTACATTTTTTCTGGTCCACAAGGATTCATCCATGTAATACTTACTCATAACATGGTTTGTGGGAGTCTGAGCCTTCAAATATTGAGACCCCCAAGACCATATTATGATTTGTGCTTTATTAACCACTTATAATTTTATGCATCAATTTTGGAGTTTTATCAACAGCCTTTAGCTTGAAGTGTTATTGCATAGGAGGTCATCTTTTTCCAATAATGTGTTTCTATTTTATCTGACTTTGGTTTTGTTAGGACTATAGAGGAGAGTAGATGCAGAAAAGACATGAAAATAATATTCTCAGTTTAATTTCTGATAAACTCAACTGCACAATTAGATACCAAGTTGAGCCTTCTAGCAGCTCTTCTGTATGAACTCCTGGATTACCCATTATTCAGCATTTTACTGAACGGTCACCCCAGCAGCCCACAGAGCATGTTGCCTTGTTTTATAACGCAGAGAATTTCTTCTTCAAGCTCAATAGACTGACTTTTTCCAGCTTCATTTTAATTGAGACTTTAGGTGGCAAGCCAGCAGATGGAGGAGAAAAAGGGCCCCAGAGATTCACAGAACTGCTCACGTCCAAATAGTCTCACAGCTATTAGTTCCTCTTATCCTTGAACTTCTATTTCACCAGCAACAATATATTACCATTACATTCCAAAGCCCTCACCCTAAAACTCTAAGTTCCATGAAACCTCAATTCTTGTATACTATTATATTCCCAGAATGTAATGCCATAACAGTCACACTCAGTTACTTGTTGAATTAAAAAATGAAAGGCCTAAACCATCTTGGTTAAAGAGAAAAGTCATCAAAAATATTGTGGAGACAGTTTACATGGTACAACGAAACTTCTAAGGCTCACAACATCTTGTATGTCACAGCCACAGCAATGTTTATAAATTTACAAAATGAAGACTGTACCTCAAAAATAAATTAGTGAGTGTTTTTCATCCAGTCTGTAAGCAGTAAAATTCAGAGCACTTTGCGGAAGTGAAGTCACCAGATACAAAATGAATTGATGTTTGACTAGCCAAAAGTGTGACATGGGAAGTAGCATTATAAGAAGTATGGATTCAGTGACTCTAGGATGAGTTAAGTAATTTATGGGTGTCTGATGATAGTCAACTTACTCATAGCTACCTGAGTTTTCCTTTTTCTGGTAATGATAACGAATAGCATCCTTCAGAGACTAAATAAAAATAGTAACATAAAATAAGGTTTAACAAACTAGAGGCCTTCTTGCCACTAATAACATATGAAAGTGTCAAAGCCCTACAAATTTCATAGTCTCCATGGATAGAGGACATCGTTGAGCCTATGCCCCTCAGGATATAAGTTCTCCTTGAAATATAAGAGATTTGGGGCAAAGAAGTAACAGAGTTCCTCAGCATGAAGGGTGCCACCGTATGAGAAGAGAGGACAAATGACAAATGTGTGATGCGGCGTGTTTCTTGGTATAATGATTCTGCTTCCTGCAGACTTTACATTCTGCAGATAATTTTCATTGCAGCCCTGTGGTCAAAGCCCACAGTCTACTTTGTTACAATAAGTCCTGTACCAAAGGAGGAGATGGAAAAGCTTTAGAAAGACTAAGAAATGAAATTTAGATAGATTTGATGACAAATACATATGTGACAGGTAGATGGATAGATAGAGATGGCATCCATGGAGGGCTTCTTGTTCCCAGGAATTACATTTTCTTAAACAATTTCCAAGACCATGGAAGTTCATCTTATTAGACTCATTTACAAATGAGAGCCTGGAGATGCTAACTACCCCCACACTGACACTAAAATCCTCTGTTCCATGTGGTCCAATGGCCCCTTTAAACTTACTTCCTTTCACTCTCTTCCTTATTCATTTGGCTCCAGCCATCCTGGCCATCTTGTTGATCATCCACAGTGCCAGGCAAACTTTTCCAAGGTATTTACATTTATATCCCACCTGCCTACGTGTTCTTGCACACAATATGAATATGTTTTATCCTTTTTTGTGGGTCTCAGTTCAACTATCAGCAATTCCTCCTTCAGCCT
>PVKB01005199.1:73064-107035 GCA_004027205.1 Ctenodactylus gundi
GAAGGGAAGGGAAGGGAAGGGAAGGGAAGGGAAGGGAAGGGAAGGGAAGGGAAGGGAAGGGAAGAATCTAAGAAAAGGGCTTGCAAGTAAATAATTTATTTTTGGAAACAATGCTGAAAATGAGAAGAGCAGAAAGAAAACAAATGAAGGTGATCTAGCCATGTGCTACCAATACAGTGAGGCATATGCATAATTAAAGCTCAACATGATTAAAGACCCTCTGAGGGGCCTTGTATAGTACATTTTCGAGTTGTTTACCTGAGTCACAGATCTTGTCTCCCATTCTATAAAATTGTTCCGTAGGTGTAGTTACTTCATGCTTCAGTAGGCGAGCAGCTTCCTACAAGTGTTCCACATGGAATAGCCCTGTGACAAAATGTCAGCCAGGTGCTAGGTGGTTACTTCAACTATCAAATCGTAGCAGTATCAATGCCTGGAATGAAAAGGTGAACTGTGAGGCGATGTGTTGGGAAATAAAAGGTTTCTGGTAAAGGCAACTTCTAGCATCACTGAGATCTTCAACAGAATAGTCCACGTAACAATCAGAAATGATAGGCTTAGTATAAAGTAGTGGGAAAACCTGGTCCCTGCTGCTGCAGATGGGCTCCAAGCCACAGTTGACATTAACCATCTTTTCTTCTGCTTACGTCCACTCAGTGTTTGCCCTCTTCTTGTTTTCCCTGTCAGTTGGTTCAAATTTTACTTGTACAGTAAAATGACCCAAAACCTCAAATCAAGGGAGCAAAGCCCTTAATCAATCCACCCCATCAATTCATTGTTTTAACAACAGACTGGTTTTTGTAGTTATCAAGAATGTGTCAGGGAATTTCCTGGTCCCAAATAAAATCTTGTTTAGTGTTGCAGCAACCATAACTCTTCCTGGTAAATAGATTCAGTTATTGCATCAAACTGATTTGCCTTCTCTGAAGATAACCAAGCTGCAGTAGTCATAGTTTCAAGATTAAGAAACATAATCTCTTCCAGTCAGGTCTATACCTAGAGTGTAGTAGAATCCCAAACTCCTAATCTTGCAGAGATAATCTGAGTTATAACTATATGGTCATTCTTCTACTTCTTGATTATTGGTTTATATATTCTGATTTGGGGGGAGGGTCACAATGCCAATTAAGGGGCATTACTTTGGTTCATATACGCATCCAGTAGAGCATTCCAGCTCTTCAAAGTTCTGTCCCTAAACCATCACTTAGTCAGTCCTTAAATATTCCTTTCTATATTTCACTGAAGCAACTGCTCTACTGAAATATAAAAATTGTGACTTTCACCACTGTTTTTCTAGAAAATTAATTAGTACCTAGCATATATTAGGCACACAATATACGTCTTTGAATAAATGTGTGAATGAGTTAGTCCATTAATCAATTAATCTTTTTATATTATCCATAAGCATTCAAAATCTCAAAAGAGTCTGAAACTCACTACAAACTACTTCCACAAATGATTTCAATCTGAGTAATGATCTCTTAGATACAAATATAATTCGTACATATTATGTCATAATATATAATTAGAAAAATTGAATAATTCACATTTTCATAATGTGTGTAGAATTAATCTACTACTGTACAAAGCATATTTATTTAATTTAGTACACCAGCAAATCATAAACTTGGCAATATAGAGGTACAAATTCACTTATTTTTCTTTGTCCTAAACACTAATGAATTTCATGTATGAAAAACCTCATTAAGAAATAGCATGTTCAAAAATAAATTGCAGGGCCATACTCTACTAGATTAAATGTATGATAAAATATTTAAAATGACATTTATTGCATCAATTTTTTAAATAAAGCTAGAGAAGGCTGCTAATATAATTTAATAATCCAAAACCTTGTTCTTGTTCATTTTGTAGCATATTTCTCCAATAATGTATTTTGTCTACTAATGCTAAAATGTCAAAAAGTAATGCCTACAGGACTAAATACAGTTTTGTAGAATTAAGGGTAAAGTTGTAAACGTGCAATATTTTTTATGCATTTAACTTGACTACTTGATGTAGCATGTTGGGTTTCCTGCCAAAGGTATTTCAAGTGCTTGAGAAAATAAAGTCAACATAATTTCATTTTTGAGATGAGCCAAAGGGGAGCTTTATTATTAATCATTGGACAGTTATGAGCTCTGAAACTTCTAAGTGCTGAATTTTTAAAAATTCTATCTTTGGTCAATTTATGAACTTAAGATTGGTGATGACAAACAATACCTTGTATTTACCTAGCACAATATTAGAGCAGTTCTTATAGGACATATCATAATGTGGTGAGCTGTATAAATATTTTACCAGCATCCAAACTACAGCATGGGCTTAAGTTTTCTTTAAATTAAAATTTAGATCTTTGGCAGAGAAAGATTTAAAAATTTATACATGTATGTAAAGGAATCTATCCTAAGATATACCTCTCACACATACAAAAAATTCTTAAATTCATCTTACTTTTTTCTCTTTTCTGTAAGTTCAAAAGACAAATTTCTACTCAAATATCCAGCAGAGATAATCCAATCTAGGAGAGCTTCTGTCTTTTGAGACCAGTTGTTTAATCTCAAGTATTGTTTTCCCAATTGGTATAGCCATTGTTATAATTTTCAGAAAGTGATTTTACTTTGACTGTAATTTAATATTATTGAAAAGGTAATATTTTTAAACAATAATGATAATTATAAAAATTAGTCAATAATTTAAGGCTCTGACAATCCCCTTTTTGATACCAAAATTCAGCTACAAAATCTGGCATTTAGGATTAGCCTCGGCAGTCAATAACCTCGTGAAAATGTCAAGGATCACTGTGTTTTAGGTTTGTTATTATTACTCTGTTTCTGGTCAAGAAGAAGGTAGTCAAGTTTTCAATCCAAGTCAAGTCAAACCAAAGAGTCAATGGGAATGAAAATGTAGGGAAAATAGAGAATTTTGAAGTCAATCACGGATTTTTAAGTTATAGAAGATAACTCCCATTTTCTCTTTTCATTTTAATTTCTGATGAGCATGCATTATTAAGCTGACTCATTAAAAAATGTTTATCTTTTAAGAAGTTCCTTTAGAGTCCAAAAGGGTTGATTTAAAGAAGCCCTGAGAAGAATATCGCTATAAAGTCAATAATTAATCTCTAGTCGTCAGCGGTCTCCAACCTTCACAGATTGTAAAGAATACTTTTGTTACTCTTCTCACTGTAAAATCTGTAGAATCAGCCTTAGCAGCAGAGGTTCAAATTCTGGAAGCTCCCGCGCCTCCTTTGCTTCAAACGTTACACACTCTGGAGTCTTTACAGTTTCAAATGACAGAGAAAAGGAAAACCATCCTAAGATTTACTGTGGCCTTTCTCTCTTCAAACTTCTTGCAAAGAACTCACATGTTCCAGTCACACCTCAAATTAGAGATTTACGTTTCCCTGCCCTGTGAATTGTGACACCCGTGGCCTTGGCAGAGAATGCACGTGCTTGACTTTGCAAAAGTCTGAGTCAACAGCTTGTTGGGCTTTGAAGAACCTTGACCATTTTTGCAGCTGGGGCCTTTCTCCTTTGGCCTGTTTCAGGACCGCTGCTGGTTTTCATTCATCTCCATTCGCGGGTTTCAGGTGACATTTTGGGGCTCGAAACATAATGTGTCAGAAGATAGCTGCAGTTTCCCACTGTGCTAGTTATTGTTTCCTTTGTCAGGAGGTGAGTGAGCACAAACATTTTCCAATTGCTCTGATTTTCAGACAGGTTTAGATCTACAGAGCCATGGCTGGTGCTCACGCCTCTACCATTTAGAAACACTTGATAGAGATTTCAGAGGCGGCGTCAGAGTTCAGTCCTATATAAATACAGGCACTAGCATTTATCTTTTTTCCAGAGGAGGCGTAGGTTTCATGTGCTCTCCTTGGTTTACCCCTGCTCAGTACAAAAGAAATAGATGGGGTGCTTTTAAAAAGCGCTTCTCATTTGGGTTCAAACACAGCAGCTTACCTTTCTGCTACAGGCAAAATACTATTAGGATCAACAGATTCTGTCTCTTGGGATTCAGTCCTGCCATCTTTTCTTGGGTAAAATTCCCATCAGAATCAGAATGAAGTCCTTAGTGAAAACTTAAATTACATTATAATATTCATTATAATATCATAAGTTCCAGCAAGGCTTTGCCAACGGCGTTGAATGATTTATGATAAACTTGAAAACCTTGGTACCCTCTTCCCGGGGTGTCTTCAATTATTTCTTTGACGAACTCTACTTTTGATTCCTTGTCGAACTGAAGTAATAAGGGGTTTAGGGCCTTTAGATTCTTCCTCAAACTTTTTCGTTTTAACTCAGAATATCTGCAAGTAAAATATCATTGATTGGATCTTTTTAAATGTACCTCTTCTAAAATGATGGTTAAATATTATCTTACTCTGACAGAATTTTTATGACTTGTAAATGTAAATTCTCTCCACATCATTTTAGTTATAAAATTATGTTATTAAAAATTACTCAAACTCATTTTACTTCAGCCTGAAACAGTTAGGTCAATCAGAAATAAGTCCTGCTGACATTCTCATTGGTCTATTTAATTCCATGGCCACTTAGAGTACAAATGTATGCCTCCGACCGTTATGAGAACTGGAAATATGGGTATGGATTTAGAATTTTAATGTTACCTTGGCTCTTCATTTGGAGGAACTGAGTCCTGAGAAACTGAGGGACCTATCCAAGACTGTACATATCAGAATGTGCAGTGTGTGTCTTACTTAGGAGTATGGACTGTGCAGATGAAGAAATGCGGAGGTAAACTCTAGAGCAACTACTTAAACTGTACTTCGTGCAAGTCACGGTATATGCTACTTAATCGTATCCTGAGTAGGTTATGGAATTTCATATTCTTAATCAATAAGATGCACATAACTATCTTGTAAGATGATGAAGATAAAAAAATAGATACTTTAAAATGTATTTGGCCCCAAATAAGCATTCAATGACAGTAAAGATTAAAGATTAGTTTCATTTTTATGCAAGTAAGCCAAAGGCATACCACAGCTCATCCATTCTTTGCAGCTACACAAACACTGGAGACTGAGTAATTTAAAAGGAAATTTATTTCTCAGAAGTTGGAGGCTGAGAAGTCCGGTATCACAGTCCTGACATCTGAAGAGGGCCTCTCTGCTATATCCCCTGATGGAAGAAAGAACATGAGAGAGGGTAAGAGGATGATGGCAGTACCACTCTTGATGATAAATTGAACCCGGTCCTGAGGTACCCAACACATAAGTGTTAATTCATTCATGAAAGTGGAACCCTCATTGTCTAACCACTTCCCATCAGCGCCCACCTCAAAGCTCTGATGCACCGGGGATTAAGGTTCCAGTACATGCTTTTGAAAGGACACATTCAAATCAGACAGCACCGCACTTCTGTCTCTAATTCATCTTCATGGAGTTTACAGAATAACTCTGCAAAACATGTCATGTATAATGGGATTTACCTTGTTTTATTCTTTTTTAAAAAGAAAAATAGACCTTCCCATGTGGTGTCCCATGCAGATGTGTCTAACAGTCTTGGGAGCTTGACTACAGCATTCTCATCTAAACGGCCCATGATAGCTTGTTCGGAGCTCCTAGGAAAGAATCCCAGTTACTCACATGACCTTGACCCAGCAATGGTACTTCTACACCAGAAAAATGCGATCATCTTTTGTGGAGCACCGGCTTCTGGTGGATATATATATGGAATTGGAATAAAGGAAGGAGACCCTTGCTAGCAGATCAGCCAGATCAACACTGGAAGCTATCCCGAGACTAAGGTCACAGACAGATCTTCATTACCTCTTAGTCTCTTTAAGTACATTCAGTGGCTTCCTGTCATCAAATTAAATACCCCCCAACATACAAGGCCCTGCATATCAGGCTGGTGTTCCCCTTCTCTAAAATCATTTCAATTTTCTTCTTATTCATAGCCAATTTTGAAGCCTAAATTGTTTTCCATCGCACAGACATGTTTCCATGGTATCCTAACCAAAATGCTACCTTGTCCTTAAAGGCTCGTTTATTCTTCCAATCAAATGTAACATGTCTTACAGAGATGGGGAGGAGAAAGCTGCCAGCATCTATTACACGTGCACCTGATACAGAGTTCTATGATTGGCCCTCCAAACGTTATTAACTCTTTTCTTAAGGCATATACCATATTTTACATTATCCTGCAGTCACTTTGCGCTTATTTTGTCTCTTTGATTGTCATATACATCAAGGGATGAAACTAGGTCAACATTTTTGGTGTTCATGTATATATTTATTTAGTGGACAATTTTCTACTATGGAGTCGAGGCTTGTGTTTACCTCCTGACCTCCTATCTCAGCTCCTCTGTGCTAACTTCACAGATATATACCAGCATGCCTGGTTATAGCACTGTTCCTTTATAAGTAAAATTAAATAGGGAAAAATTATAATTAAATTCTCTAAAGCACAAAAGACAAAAACATTACCCAACACAAGAAGCTGAGGGACATCATTGCAACTGAAATAAATGGAGACTCAGTTTACTCTCTTCCTAGCCATTATAGGAAAAGAAGCAAAAAATAAGAAAAAAAAGTAATATCATCATAGTAGCACAGAGAAACACATCAAATTATTTGCATCACAATTAGTGCAATGATATAAGACCTTAAAAGAAAGAAAAGGCTATCTAATTGTACTTATTTGGATGAAATGTAAGTAACTGCCAATATATTTCAAGAAATGAGAGATGCAGTGGGATGAAATATAAGTTTGCTAAAGAAATTTAACTTTGTATCGATTCTATGCTTTTATGACCACAAACTACCCTTTAGTTGAAACATATATTCACTTATAATAATTACTTATGGCAAATAATTAAACATAAAATATTATTATATAAGTAGACATTCCTGATGAAAAAACATAATCTTAAAATATTTCTTATGGAATTTTTAAATTGTCACATGAGTATCAAAAAGCATTTTTATTTTAGAAAATGATTCTTACCACTGGTGCTCATAACTTTCAAAACAATTAGAGAGTAATTATTCCACTTCCCCATTGCTATTCAAGTCACTAGGCCGTAAGCTCCAGGGCAAAGCACATAGCTGTTTGTCTCTTACCAAGTATACATTTATTTTCCCAGATGGATTGTGAGCTAAATAAGTTTACCCAAAACAAGAAAGTTTTGAATGTATCCAAAGAACTGAAAAAATGGAAACCACCCCATTAGACCTTGATAGCTCTCAGAATGGAAATTTACACATTAAGACTAAAAAAGTAAGAGTTGCAAACCATGTCAAAAGCAGAAGCTTAGCAGAGAAGAGAAAGGTACAGTGCAAGAGAAAAAAAAGGAAATGGGAAAGAAAAGGAAGAAGATATTTAGAAGGGATCTTCATTCTTTCTTTTAACACAGAATAAAATAATTAAAACTGACTATCTTTCCATAAATGTGAAATCAATTGATCCATTTGAAAAAAGAAGTGGACCCCTCCCAGGGAAGCATGGAAACTTCCTCTGGCTCTGGCTCTGGTGCTCTCTCTCTCTCTCTCTCTCTCTCTCTCTCTCTCTCTAACCCCCTCCCTCCTCCCCCCATCTCCCTTCCTCACTCTCCCCTCCTTCCATGTCTACATGCAGGAACTCGAAGAAGCTATCATTAACTCCTTCAGCCCATCAAGGTATCTTTGAAGAAATCACTTTGGCACTTTGGTCCAGTCCACGCATCAGCTACTCAGAGAATCTGGATCAGTATGTATTATGCCTCTGATTTTGGGGGAGAAAACGAAGAATGATTTTGTTATAAATGTGAAATCCACATTACTCATCATCTTTCTGTTGAGCGAGAAGATCCTCTTCTCTGAAGTCAGTGGGGCAATCCAATTACACAGTCATTAGACTCCATCGTAAGGTGATTCTGGAGGAATTCCTGTTTTCATAAAAAGCCTTTTCTGTGTTCATCCAACATACATTGTGGCCTTTTGCACTCAGTTTACAAGGTTTCTAATTAAGCTCCAGAGAGAATTATATAGTTCACTGAACTGAGTCACTGTGCTGTAACTGGGAAAAAAGAGACACTCCTATGCTATTAGAAAAATAAACACTCTGGTTTCATTTCTCCTGCCACACATGTTATGTCTTTGACCTGTCACAACATTTTTATAGGGTTTTATTTCAAAGGATACCTTGGGATTACTGTCAATGCAAGCCAGAGGGAAATCTCCATCTATACGGAATGTAATAGGCAGTTTCATCATCTTAAAAAATACTCACTTTGTACAATATAATTTATAATACTGTAGAAATAATATCTCGTATTAAGAAAGAAGGGACAGTTTTTGAACACTATTTTGGTATAAATAAACTGTGAGGAAAAAAAAATTTTACCAGTAACAAAAGCACAGTTCATCAGCTTGATTTGTAAGTCAAATTTTTCAATTGTTCCAGAAGATCCACTGGTTTCTGCTGTTGTGACAGAATGTGTAAACAAAGCATGACATGCTAGGACACAACTCATAGGTTAGCAGGAAATTTTTCCTTAACAATATAATGGTCCTTCTCTTTCTTATGTAAAAGGAAATCACTTTAGTTAGTATTCAACTCCAGGTCATAACCACGGAATTAAACATTTCTGAGGGGTTCATTCCTGAGCTCTCTGGGTTGAATTAGGCTTTTCTCAGAACTATACTTCATGTCACCCACATGTGTTAAGAAGCAGTGCCTCTGCTCAACTGCGTGTTTTCCAGACATGCCGGTGTCTGTGCAGTAAGCACTCTGAAACTTCAAAGAAATACAGAGCATTCTGTGCTTTCTCTTGCCACCCTTCCACGTAAACACCATTGCTAACCAGACCACTTCTAGGCCAAAAGTCCGCATGGTTTGATTTCCATCTGTTAATTGTTCAAGCTCACTCCTTGCCTTTACTGTGCTGGGGCTGAAATCCAGCCACTTACTGCTACATGAGTCTCCTATGGGAGTGCACACACTGTGGGGAGCCTAAAGGACACGTGCGCGGAGCCCCATTTCTTACTCCTCGGGACCTCTGGCTCCTGTCCTTCTCGAAGGATATCAATTCCAAAGTCAAACAAGCGCATGTTTGGAGCCTATCTTACGTTAGACAATGGAGCTGGTCGCAAGCAGAGGTCAGTGAACAAGAAGAAAGGAATCCACCTTTCCCGAAAGCTTCAGTTCTGGTGGGCTCGTACACGGAAGTGGAAGGCAAATTGTGGGGACGGAGGGGATATGGGGAAGATCAAAGCGGACTGGGCGGGGACAGAGTGGGAAAACACGATCAAGAAATAATACGTGCATATATGAATGTAATTATGGTTCATCACAAAAACACCCTAATAAAAATGACAACTTAAAAAAGAAAACATTAAATGACTCAATGATACTGCAAAAAGCCAGTAAATGAGTAAATAAATTTGAATAGTGTTTAGCTGTGTAGGAAAGCAAGCCCAATATAATGTGTTAGGAAATAACCAAGGGATGGGTGACATCCAACTAGAGTTTCCAGATGTTCCTACGTAAAGGCCATTTCAGGTAACACTTGGGTGGCCCTCAGGGATTTGAGCAGCTAAACACCAGATGAAAAGGTTTTTAAAACAAAAGAGATAGTAGCCAAGCCCTCAGGGCTACTAGTGTTAGAGAAAGCCCATGGGACCAGGGCCCATGAACTGCAGAAAACTGCTATTGCTGTGCACCCACAGATCAAAGATGGAAAGTTTCTTCCCAGCATTCCGGGAGGTTGCGACAAGAGAATCACATGTTCAAATCCAGGTTAGCCATCTTATTGACACTGGGTCTCAAAACTAAAACCAGAAAGTAGGCAGGGGATGTAGCATAGTGTGAAAGTTCTGGGTTCCACTTCCATCCTAGAGGGGGGGAACAAAAGGATTGGAAATCCTGATGATTCACCCATATTTCTTAGGAGCGTATTGGTGACTTTTTATAATAATCTCCACCCATGTGACTTTGCGGTTGCAATCTTAACATTTTGAGATTTATTTGGAAGGCTATTTAGCTTATTCTATTGCCTGCTTCACAGGAATAACATCACACGTAACACAGGATTTTCATGAAGACTCTCGTGTGTGGCAGAATCTACTTGTATCTGACTCAAAATTCTGTCTCCTCTTCCTATGAAAAGAATCCAGACTTCCTTTGTGGAAAAGTGTGTTTTAAGAATCTATGTATGTGTACACGTATAAATACCTTTATAGCTGTCCACGATGTCACCCTTCTTTGCTCCCAGTGAGCTGGCAAGCATGCCACGTTCAACAAAGAGAGCAACAGCTGAGAAGGAAGCAAAAGATTAGATCTTTTTGAAAAGATTTTACAAATGTTTTGAGAAAGAGACAGAACGAGCATACACATTGGATTTACCCTTAGATGTCCCTCTGTTCTGGCCTAGAAAGACAATGTGATTTTGGAAGTGAAGTAGCCATCTTGTAAACCGGAAGTATCCATGACAATGGACTCACAGATTTAGAATATGAGTAGCCAATTGAAATGATTAAATTTCTGATGCCATTCTGGAGCCACTGGGTGAACCTTGGAACCTCTTCTAGCTTTTTGTGTTTGAGGAAAATATACTCTTAGATTATTTATTGTTATATGTTTTTGTATGACCACAGAGCTCCATGTAGCCACATGCAGAATTACCATATGCAAAATAAGATCTTGGGATTTAGATCTAAGAAGTCTTTCCAAAATTTCATGTGTACAAAAGGTGATTGGATAGTGGAGCACTATACTCATCAATGGATTAATTTGCAGATAAATTCATAGCTGAGTATACTGTAAGGAGGTAGAACCTGGTAAGAAGACATGGGCCACAGGTCGACATGTCTTTGGTGTTAGGTCTCCCCACTCCACTCTCTCACGCCTCCTTGCTCTCTCTGCATTCTCGTTGCCTTTGGTTGACCACATTTCCTCCACTATGCTCTCTAACTGTAGTATTTCTACCTTGAAGCTAGCCAGCCACAGACTAGAAGTTGTGAGCCAAAATAAACCTGGCCCCCTTTACGTCGCGTATGTTGGATATTGTGTCCCAGCAAAGGGAAACCCGTCTAACGCATAAGATGATTAGTAGTTTCATACTTCTATCAATAACTATAGTACTTACTGAAATTTTTACTAAGCATTGTATTGCAAAAGAGGACATGGGGAGGGTGAGAAATACTGCTAAAACATTTCAAATTATAAGGGAATGTGGAGAGTTAGTAAAAATAAAACATCTTTCATTCTTTTTATAACACATTTAGTAGCTATTTGCTTCCATAATCAGTAAGTTATGTTGTTATGCCAAAATACCTGGAGTTCTAAGGATGCACAGCCAAGCAGCACTTGTTTGCTGACCTCGTGTCCTCATAGCAAATGATAAAAAGAAGAGACAGTGTGACCTTTCTTTCAACCAGTATCAATGGTACCTGGAATTTCTCCTGCATTCCAAATAGATACCAAGAAACACTTGGGCAGTTGTCTAAGGTTTGGAAATTCTCTTTGGAAAGGGGCAAGAATAAGCAGGCTGACGTGGCCTGCGGATATGAGAAAGGAGAGGCTGTTGGTAGCCTAAACGTGTTGCAGGGGAAATCTAAGATTAATGTAACTGCCATAGATCAAGGAAGAATTCTTTCACACAAACAAACGTGAGTTGCCAATAGGGCCCAGGTCACAGCATGTCATCTTCTGTAGGAAACCTCCCAACAGAAGCTTTTTAATAATCAGCTAGACAGAACTATCAAAAACAAGCAGCACTGCATGTCAAAGACTCATTATGTCACAAATTCCATAGTATTGAAACGATGAGTAGATGATTTTATGTGATCTTAGGTGGTAGAGCTGGTTTTGTAATTTTTAATCATGTTTCTTAATACTATGATCAAGAATTTTGAAAATACATAAAATCAATTGAAATGATGTTGTATGTTAGAGAAATTCAATTACAGTTTAAAACTTCTTATAGATTTCATTAAAGTATATAATTATGTTGCTTTTACGTGCTGCCTCCGTCGACTTATTGAAGAATGCGTGCAGATGCTTTGTCACTGGAACATGTCTCTTTGAGCTGTTTAACCATGGGTGCAACGATTGTGCAGAGAATTCTTTCAGGAACTGCCAGGTTTCTGCAGGATATGACGTTGCAGATATACGCAATATGATCAGATACAGTGGGATACGTTTCACCCCGAGGAATACCTGCTTTTTATAATATTTCTGAGGTTAGGCTCATACACAGATGGATGGTGATATTTCTGTTTTCCACAACTCTTATTAAAATATATTTACTGGGATAATAATTGTATCTACTTCAGGTAACTTTTTAATCTGAAAGATCTTCCCCTTTGACTAGGAAACTATGTAAGTTGATTTTCACCTCTGCCCCTAGAATTTTACGTATCTGACGATTTTTCAAAGCCTAGGTTCTTGCTCATGATACCTCAAGCTTTGTTTCTCTGCCACTACCCAAATATTTCACTACCAATATGTGAACTCCATAAATTCATACTCACAATGTAATCTCTACCCCATCACTTTCATGATAGGAGGCCAAGTCAGCACAAGGGGCAGTGAAAACTCTCCTGAAAGGCATTTAAGCTCAGCTTAGAAATAATTGTGTTATATCAGAAAGTTTCCTCCAAATATAAACCGCATCTCCAGCTCAGGTTCATCTTAACAAAATGCCAAAACATTAAGAAAGGAGAGAAGGAAACAAGGGAAGGAGAGAGAAAAGGAAGAAAAACAAGAAGGGAAGGAAGAAGAGACTTAAAAAGAGAAAAATAAAGGTTGGGGAAGGACTCCAAGTTCTTCCCAGCACATTTGTCCAAGGGAAACACAGCGTGCGTATAGACAGTGCTCTTATACAGTTTTGATTAAAGTATTTTATTTCTATAAAATGTTTAGCAGTTTATAATCAGGCAAACACAGCATTACTGCTCCTTCTAGAAACTTGAAAGAGGCCGGCAGAAGTGAAGAGACCATTTAACACTAAAATAAAAGACACTCGCTTTTGAGGCTGCTGCATCAGAAAAAATATACATGTCTATGTCCTATTAATAATTGGAGCCTACAGAGAGCAGCCAGAGAAAGATAGAACTTTGTGAACATTCTACGTAAAAAGACTTGTTTTAGTTCTGAAACATTTGGTGGTGGGGGTGGGCTGAAGGAGTAACAGTGGCCAGGGATCTGGAAGAAAATAGAAATTTTTCTTTATGGAAATGTATCGATAATAAATGCCAAAGACAATAGCTATTACTTAGTGAGCACTTCTCTCTGTCACATTATTTAACTAAATAACTCTGAAGTAAGTACTTTATTACACTCATTTTTAAAGATCAGCTTTATTGAGGCAGGTCTGGTGGCACGGGGCAGTAATCCCAGTATTCTAGCAGGCTGAGGCAAGAAGATTGCAATTTAGTGACTTGGTGAGGCCGGTCTCAAAATCAAAAAAGTAATCATGGGATGTAACTCAAGGTGAAAGCCCTGGATTACATTCCCAGTACCATACACATACACGGAAAGCTGCCTTCAGTGATGTCACTGATGAACCTTTTTACCTTAGACCTTGAATTCAGAGAGCATAAACGTATCAACTTTGTACTTGTTCAGAATTGTTCAGCTAGCATATAGAATATTCGGTCACTTTAATTAGTCCTACTAAATAACTTTCTGAGATTTTGATTCTAATCATATTAAATTATAGGCAAATTGTGACCTAATAACAAAAATATAGATATTATATCTAAATCATGAATGTAGTCTATGTCTCTACTTATTTTTAATCGTTTACATTTTTCTCAGTAAGGTTTTGTAAATTTTAGCACACACACAAATCTTAAAATATTTTGTTAGTTGTATCTCTGAATATCTTATGGACTTGATGCTGCTTACATAGTGATGCTTTTATAAATTTTAATTTTTGATTGTTACCAATAATATAATTGCTTTTTTAAATTGACAAGTCCTGTGAACTTACTAACCTCATTTAATAGCTCCTATTTTATTTTTTTAATCAGATGGAATTTTTGGTAGATACTTGTGCTATTTATGACTAAACATTTTTCAGGCCTGTGTGTTATTTATATTTTTCTTTGGTACAATGTCAAAAAAAAAAACAGAGATGAAAACGACCTTCCCACGCTGTGCCTGATTTAGGGAAGGCGCTGCGCCTTCACTATTAAGGCTAAGATTTGCTTTAGACATCTCCTGGATAGCCTTTGTCAGGTTGACAAATTCTATTCTAATTTTCTAAGAGAAATGCTTGAAAAATAAACTATTTTCTATAATTGTATTTTGAAACTAGACTATTGTTTTCATTAGTAAGAGATAGGAGATAGAAGTTTTTTTGCTATTGTTTGATGGAGTGCTTTATAAATATCAGAATAGTGTTATCAATTAGGTGAGTGGCATTAGAGAATATTATCCAGGTGTTTCCTTACTAAAAATCTGCTTTCTCTCTCACTCTTTTTCAGATTGCTGGAAATATGCTTAGGACAATACTGAAATGAATCATATTTATTCTGAAAAATAGGCAGGACTCTTCTTTCAAGTCATTCATAGGAATATTGGATTGGAAATATTTTCTACTTGGTTATTAAGTACAGTGCTTTCCAGCAGTGATTCAAAATCCTCCAGCAGCTCCTAACTGATATTTAGCGAGTAATTTCGGGTTTTGCACTGGAAGAATATTTTTCAGTATTCCCACTTCAACTTCTATTGTTAGCATCCTTTGCTTTCTTAAGCCACTGCAGAGATGTCTTTCTATACTACTCCCCTCTTTATAGGTGTTGGTACTTGGTTCACAATAGGTAAAATGGGCATTTGCTATTATCTTGACCCGACCTCAGGTTAGGTAATCCTGTGTGTCTAGGATTTAGGAATGGAGTTTTCTTCCTATTCCGGCCCATTCTTAGGGTAGCCAAACGCTGCCTTATTTCTGTAGGAGAGTAAGAAGATTTGGGTGTGTAAAAAATAAGAGCTGTCACTCATTCTGAATTATGTCATTTCAAATTCCTAGGCCCTACATGTCTTTCTTCTTCTTCCCTGGGTCGTAAGACCTTTGTTTTCATTCCTCCTACAGTTTACCTACTCTTTCCCCGGGGGACTTACGACTTTTACTTTATTAGAGACAGATGTGAAGACATACCACTGAGAGAGGTTCTTAATTCCTCCACCCTCCCCTCAATACTTGTTGTAAGCAAAAGTAGGTCCTGGGGACTTGGATAAAACACCTTAGAAAGTACTGACTTCACTCACATCTGAACTTCTGGAATTCTGTACTGTTATATTAACTCATCCTTGGCCTTTAAAAATGTGTTAAAAATTTGGCTATTTTTCCCTTGTCTGCTGTTACTGGCAGTCGTCTCTTTCTTCCATAATCTTCGAAAGGTGAAACAGTTTATTGTCTCATCTCTCTTTGAAGGGAGTTTTTCAGCCTTTGAAAATCAGTTCATGTGATTAGAAGTCTTTTCTCTCCAATGCTCCTTTAAAAAGTAATACTTTTATAGATTTTTTTCTTGCTCTTAGGCTATAATGACATTGTCTTGCCCTTTCATTCTTAGCAAAAAGAAAGCTAGCCAAGAGTTAAACTGCCTAGCATCATACATCTAGTGAATGTCATGGCCAGAATTTAACAACTTCAGGTTTTTCTGAAATATAAGTTTATTGTCCTCAGCACTGTATCAGAAGGCATCATCATCTGAAGAAAGGGTCTTATATAAGTGTTAATTAATTTTAATCGAATTCAGCTATTTACCTATTTATTCAGACTGATCATTAGAAGAAAAAAATCCCTCTTCAATTGGTCATCAAGTTCCCCGCACTAGGTGAATGTAAAGTACACAAATTTTCTTTTGTTTTCTTTTGCTTCTTTGTCTTTATTTTTTCCTCTTCCTTCCTTCCTCCCTTTGTTTTCTTTTAATTTTTGCAGTATTGAAGGATGAACCTTAGCCTTCCCATGAAACTACACATCTAGCTCTTTTTCTTTAGCTCATTAATTAATTTCTATTTTACTTTTGAGACAGGGTCTTAGTAAGTCACTCAATTGCTCATACCGAGCTTAAGCTTAGAGTCCTTCTCAATTTCCCAGAGATCTGGTATTCTAGGTATGTCCACTAAGGCTCAGGTCCTATTCTATAATTTTAGGTGAATATAACCAGAATATTCACAATACTCATAGAGTCCTATTGCAAAAGTAGATTTCAACACATTTATCCTTATTAACTAAGTGTGAATATTAACCATTTTTTATACCTTTTGCCTTGTAGAAAGGCACAAGCAAACCCACATTATTTTCTCACAGGAGCGCAAGCCTGAGAGGAAAGAACAACTTTAGGACAGAGGAAATCCACATCAAATCAAGAAAGCTGGTAGAGAGGTAACTTAGATTGCGTGACACGGCAGAACGATGCTTGGAAAGAACCTGTATGGTTACCATCAAATTCAAAGATAGTGTCAATTCAAAAGCAGGAGAAAACATAGAAGATACGGCACCCACCACCACGTTGGGAAGGGAAACGGAATAGGGTTTTGGACAAAGGGGGACAAACAGTTTGGAATGGAACTATGAGGATACAATGTACCCTATAGTCACCTGCAGAAACCATTCTGACAGTTTGGAATGGAACTATGAGGATACAATGTACCCTATAGTCACCTGCAGAAACCATTCTGACAGTTTAGGAACCTGAGAGAATCGGCCATGTAGCCAGATGGCCCTCACACCTTAGCCAGACATGGATTGGTGGAGTATATTTTACCTCATAAACCACTTACTCATATTATCTTCTTTGAAATTAACGGCACTCCCATGTAGCAGGAAGAGAAGTTATTGTTACGCCTGTTTTACAGATGAAATCCCTGAAGACAGAATGTAGAAGATACAAGGATTTTCCAACCATATCTACACATACACTGTGACACAGACAGCAATGTTATTATTCTTTAGTGTGAACACTTATGTAATGGCGTATGTATACTTCCAGGGTATAGATGGAGTTAAACACACTCTCTGAATGTTGCAAAAATATGTGCATGTATGCATAAATACATGTGTGTAATTACCTTAAAATTTCATCACTAATAAACCATTCTGTCTCACAAACTGCAATGTGATGAAGAGAAAGAAATTCAAAGGGAAAGGACCTTCTCCAAAGCTGAGCAACAAATTTTCATGGGGCACTAGAGAAAGTAAAATGTGTTATAGGTCTTAGAGGCATAAATCAAAAGCTTCCTCTAACTGGCAATCGTTGTGAGTTTTCATTAAAGTAAAAAATTACCTGCAAAGTGCTTATCTGGAAAGAAGATAAGATTAGACAGAAAGAGAAAAGACCTGCATGAGGTCAGTGGGAGGGACTGATGAATATTCGAAACATTCTTTTCTTAGGTCCTTCTATGAAATATTTGCCTGCATCACTGGTAAATGGCAATTCTGCATATAGAAATCTGTCTTTCCTACTATAGTATTAAATTCTTGAAAGATGAGACTGGAATATTATAGCATCCAAAGGGTTCAGATACAGTGAATCATTCCATCATATTTAGAGAGTGAGAGAAGCGTGTCATAAAAAAGTAGAGATATGCTATACACATAGTTGATAATCACAGTACTCATACATTTTGCACATGTGTACTATCTTTAATGTGCCTATTTCTCATGTATGTATAAACACATTTCCATATGCATAAATATATAACATATACTGTGAAATTGTGTAGAAGTTTTTAATCACATGAGTGTATATGTAATTGAATGTATACTCATATGTATATATTGTCAGCTATTGTTAACTGTGGGCACATAATCTGACAAAAGACTTGTTAGTTAAGCTGGTCAGAGTTTGGATGCTAGAGAGTACAGTTAGGCAGACCTGGATCATAAAAATCCATCACTCCGTGTTGTCCCTTATGCACTCAAGAGGCATGGAAAACACACAGTATGAAGCAACTAGCTTATTATCTACATAAGAGGAGTTTATTCTAAAAATATAACAAATACTTAAGTCAAAAAAACAGTCAATTCTTATCATTATTAAATATTGTGTGCTGCATGCAACTGAATGGCCTGTACTTGGATGACTAACAGCACAGTACGTTTAGTACTACAGCATCACTACAAAGACATGAGTGACACCTTGGGCTCCAGTGTCGCCACACCTCCCGCATTACAGGTGGCAGAAACTCTTCAGCTCCATTATTAATCACCATTGCCTGAGCTGGGTGTCCCAAAACTGGCTACACATGTGAAAATATTAAAAATAGAAATATAATAAAAACCTGTGTTTATTCAAGATGAATTTGTCTTAATATCTGAAGTAAATGAAAGCCATGAGAAAAAAATTGCACATACATTAGATTTATTGCACAAGGTATCCCGAAGGTTACTGTAAGTACGAGAAATCTTTTGAAACCCCACAAATGTCATCATTCCTTGCTCATCAAATATTGTATATAGAGAGACAGATGATAGGTAATGTGGAATTGTATGATTATTGGTATTATGCAAATGTCTATATATATAAATGCATATGCATGTGGGTGTATTTATAACTATATATATATATGCTATATATATATATATATATATGCCATGTGTGTATATAGTCATTTTGACAAGTGTAAAGTCTGGCTTGAGGAAGTAATTGCTTGAGCTAAGCCAACCTAGTATATAGTCACTTTGATTTTTAAATTTTTAGCATCACTTTTTGAATCTTAAACTAACTTTAGTGTGTTAAAGCAATAAAATGTCTAATACTTGTTTTAATCTATGACTGTCTCCATTAGAAATGCAAATCCGATACACAGATGTCACGCCGAATGCAAAAGATTTTCAGGTCCCTGCTGTCTTTCACTACCTGACAGATTCACAGATAGAGGAAAACTTTCAGAAATGTGTGTGTCTGTTCATTCCCGATGCCACAGGACCATGACCCAGCACTAAGGCAGATCACCTCCGATACAGTATGGACGATGACTGGCTCTGTGCGTCTCGTTGTCTTCCCTGCTCCCTGACGCAGCCCCTTTGGTGATGTACCTGAGCCATCCTGCATAGTCTGAAAGTTGACTCAGATATTGTTCTGGTTCCCAGGGCAGCATTGAACAAAGGCCGTGTGGAATAAATTGTGGATGCATTCAGAGAAATTTCACTCCCATTTATTCATTCATTCATCCACTCCCTCATTCCTTTCTGCATTCCCAAACACTGAACATCTGGAACCGTACAAGTTCTGCACTGACGCCTGAGATTGAATAAAGCACAACTGGCATCTCACTGCTGTGTTTTCTGCAAGCAAAATGTCTCAAACCCCACTTGCATGGGGTGTTCTCAGAACCTGGTTTACGTGCTTCAAAAAGATGTATAGCGACCCGAGTGAATTTGTTTAACAATTTGGCCATCAAAACTCCAGTTTGAAAACAAACCAATATACAAATATGCTGCATGTAATTACAAAGAAACAATCAGAGCCCACAAACGAAGGGAAATGCGTCATCATTTGAAGAACAATTAGAGTGAGTTCAAAGGTGGCCTGAGCACGCTGTATCCATGATTAAACAGTGTAGCTCACAATGACTAGAGAGAGCAAAGTTTATTTTCCTCCTTAAACTAAGCCCTGAACATCCTGGCTCAGGCCTGCCGTAGGTGTCCTATAAATGAAGCGTTGATGAGATGGGAACTCTCCAGGTTGCTTTTGAGTCTCGCGGAACAGTATTAATGTAGACCTGCCTATAGTATCTAAAAGTTGAAAATCTTTTCGGAATGACTCCAAGTCCTAGAGTTTGAAAACTGGGGTGGACCTTCCTTTCTTACAATCTTGCAGGCTATTTTGGCACTTGGTTTATAACCCTAGCTGGACCCCATCTGAAGTTCTAAAGCCCATAAAATAAGAATGAATGGTCAATGTAAATAAGCCAAATTTGAAAAAAAATAAAACTTTCCCGCAATTAGCTGGGTGTTTCAGCTAATCTGTCTTCTCTCTGCAGGTTTAGCTCCTCTTGGCAAGATCTGCCACTCTTCTTTGCAGATAAGAAACTTCCCTTTTCATAATGTAAGGGATCTTGTGCGCCAAGGGCTGGGACGCACTGGACTGCATTGAAATTAAATTGTTTGGGTATGTTTTGTGGCTGAATATTGACAAAAGTATGATATAAACCATATTATCCTTAATCAAAGGTTACTTTTATTTGTAGATTTTAAGGGCAGCTAAACTTTTTATTTGACAGGTTCCAATAGCTTTAGTTTGACATACCTGCACATTTTCATTGTATCCTGGGATCAGGCATAAATCAAGTGACTTCCCCCAGACAAATAAAAGTGGTGGAGTAATATAGTTCCTAGAATTTAACACCTCACGGTCAAGAGGTCACATATGCTAAGTTGCTTATTTATAAGCGTCTTAAGGTTTAAAGCTGTGGATAGGAAACATGAAGCTATGTGACTTGCTCTATCAAAGAGGAATGTACAATGCCTTTTCTTCGTAAAGATAAAATTAGCAGCATTGGAACAGATCTTATATGAACGTCATCAGAAACGCAGTATTTATGTTTTTTTTGTTTTTTTTTAAATGTGCCTGTTTTTATGATTTGCTTTTTTATTATGATCATCAATTTTAAACAGTGAGATTTAACACACTTCTTAGGCTCGGAAGAGGGAGTTAGAGCGCACCAGTCATTGACATGTTCCCCGACACCTCCCAGGCTTGTTTTCTAGCTGGGCCACACTAAGGGGGCTAGTGTGGAGCTGATGTGCGTCACTTCCGGCTGAGGAGTCCACGGAGTCCAGGCGCCTTCTCCAACTTTCTCTCACGCTGCCAGAAGTAACCTGACAGGCCCGTGTCCCAGAGGGTGAGTAGACAATAGAGACTGACCCACTGAAGTCAGAGACAAGAGATGCACACAGGCACAACTTCCTACATAAAGGTTGATAATGAAAATAAAGTTAGGTATAAACAGAGTTTATGAGATAACTATCACATCTATGCTGCACAAATGTGAGTTCCTAACATGTAACAAATACTAAGACCTTTTGGACACATTGGTTCACTTTAAAAATCATATTATTGTAACATCTGTAGACTGAAAAAAAAAAAGTTTTGAGTTGTTTTATACATATCGCTAGAAAGCAAAAGAATCAAGATTTGTCCTAAGACTGGCCAACTTAGTTTTCTGGGTATGTGTTCAACCTGCAGACAGCCTTTTTGTTGTTGTTATCCTTGGTTTGTTTTAATGTTGTATTTTTAAAATAAAATCTAAATACTTATATTTGTATATTATGTATGTTATATAGGTTTTGTGTGGCTCAAAACAGTTCCTCTGTGTTATAAATAAATAGCCAGGGCAAAGAATTAGCAGTGGGCTACAGGTTGGACATACTGGAACAGTTTTGCTCTGAAGCGTATCCTATAAGTCTAAGCTAATTTTGTCCCATTAAACCTCAAGTCTTTTTTTTTTAATCCCAGGGCTCCCGTTTCTCTCTGTAGAAACATATCTCCCTTTAAATGCATCAGGAATTTATAGGTGAACCACTGACAAATTAATAAACAGAATCATATTGGTGCCCTGAGAAGGCCAGGCCAGAGGTGGTAGTGGAAACCAATGCAAGCAAGAGACTGCCTGCAGCTTTATCACGGCCCACATGCGGGTACTCACTGCGGCATTTAAAGCCTTGAACACTTGCTTCCCACTCGGCGGTCTCACGGGCTACCAGCATCCAGAAAGGAGGCACCCGGAAGGGCTTTCCTCCCCTCCCCGTCCTGCCATGCAAAGGAGGCTGATGCACTGCCAGGTCTCTCCTTCTCCTGGAGGCAAACTGAGGCGATGAGGCTCTTTTGTTTCTCTGTGCACAGAATAACCCTGAACTTCCCAAGACCCACCAGCATCATGTCGTCAGGTGTCTTGTTTTTGCATTCAGAACATTGTCTTTTCGTAGTCCTTCAAAACATGTTAAGGAGGTCTTACTATATCACAAATCATGGTTTAAATTTCAAAGCATGAGATAAAAATAACCTTACACTACATTTGTTGGTGTCACTGTCAAGCCATCCCAACATAGTTTCCATGGGAACTAATGTACATCACAAGAAGAAGAGAGAAGACACAGAATATGGAAGACCAAATTTTCAGTCTCTGCCTTCTTTTTCCCTTGGACGAACCAAAATTAGCCCCGTGTTAAATCCTGATACAATTACGTACTGAAACTTACTTTTGATATGAATGAATTTTTTAAATCTAAAAATCTGTCCGGTAGCACTACACATATGGTTATGGGAAAACTTTCATACAATTTATAAATTATACTTAATATGAATTATAAATAATAGTAAACATTAGTTGTGAATTTATTCAGAAGGCACACAAGCTAACTTAGGAGAAGGGTCAAAATTATTCATTTTTATGGTCATTAAGCATTTTTTTTCAGAATTAGCATTGAGTAGATCCATCCATCTGTGCAAAAATCTGCTCCACGCCAAGCGCTGAAAAGGCCCTACAAATGACAGTTGGCAGTCTTACAGGAGCACATGGCATAAGCCGGGGATTGTAGGGCACACTTGTAACTACAGCACTTGGGAAGCTGAGGCAGGAAGATTACCATGAGTACGAGGCCATTCTAGGCCACATAATGAGTTCAAACCTGCCTGAACTACAGAGAAAGACGCTGTTGCAAATAAATAAATAAATAAATAAATAAATAAATAAATAAATAAATCCCGGAAAGTATGATGGTACAATCTTATAATTCTAGAACCCTGGGAGGCTGGAACAGAGGATCACAAGTTCAAGCCTAGCCTAGACAACACAGCAATTTACAACAGTGAGACCTTGTCTCAGAATAAATAAATAAATAAATAGGTTTGGTATGTACCTCAGCGCAAAGTCTCTAGGTAAAATTTCTAGAATCTAAAATTATTACAAGAGTAACAGCAAAGTAGAATACATGTCAAAGATACATTCTATGAAATATACGATCAATAACTCTGCTATCTTTCCCAGTGGTATGTTACCATGCAACATGGGTAGCTATTATTAATTTTCTATAAAGCAAAATAGCTACTTTGTAGTATTTTTTAAAAAGAACAAGCGTATTTATCTCTAAATCTAACACATATATCAAGCCTCTCTTAATTCTATTCCACAGGGCTTACTTGGATTATAAACTGAATAAAACACTTTAAATTTTAGGTAGTTGAAGAGGGGTAACAGTATGTTATATTTTCAATTATAATCAAGGATGCTAATATAAAATATAATTGCAGCCTGTTGAGAATGAAATAAAAAGTTGTTTAAGGGGTAAACCCTCGACGCTAGAGCTGAGAGAATATTTTTGGTCATATGACACAAAACAATTGTCTTAAAAGCTCCAACCACAGATTTTTGTGGGTTCCTACCCACATTTGGAAGGTGTTCCAATAGTACAAGAAAGGCAATAAGCAGTTTTCATCACCATCATGATCATCAAAATCTTAACCTTAATTCAATAAATATTTGTTGATAGTCACTTTATGTAACATTTCTGGCCCAGGCACCAAAGCTGCAGCAGGAAAGAAGACGATACAAACCTCACCTGCATATGATGTGAAGTTCAGCAAGAAGAGAAAATGGGAAGAAAGTGACAGCAAAGAAAAGTTGTAGGACACAGGAGAAGGTCAGACTTTATTCAAGTTGCAGTAGCTAACAGACCCACAGTCCACTGAGTCTGGCAAATGAGCAGCTAGGCCTAAAAACACATGTGGGGATATTGTGCTCATTATCACAAACTAAGCAAATTACCCAACTGGAGAATTTTCTGCAAGGAAATAATCCAAAAGAAACTGTCTTAGAAGAGAAAACGTTATGAAACACAGTGAGGATCGATAAATAATGCAAAACAGGAAGATGAAAGCGGATTCAAGAGAAAATATTGTCCTAGTCAAAAAGGGCCAAGGCTTTTTGATTGTGCTATGATGAAATGCAAGTTGGACCACTTCATATCCGACTGTGGTCTGATAGGTATTGCAGTATGCACATCCCTGTGTCTCTGAAGGGCACTATGTGGGATGGAAGGTGGACCATTTTAAGCAATATTTTTCCTGTCATTGTAATAATGTAAATTTATAAATTAAAAATAAAATTTCTCCAAGTATTGATATAAATATAATTTATCACAAGAGTTCTGAGCATTATTGTTCTTTTTTTAATTTGTTATGATTAACATCATCCTAGAGGACACCACTGGGAAAAAGACCTGGACTCAACGCATTTCTCTTCTGCTTATGATTATGTGACTTAAGATTCATGATATTCAGAATAATGGGGTAAATTGAACTTATGTCATGGATTTCTTCAAAGGATTAAACACAATACGTGTAGACGGTAGGAGAGGAAAAAGTCTGTCACACGGCAGAGTTGGTGTTTACCTGTTGTCTCTGATCTTCTTTCCTCCACATGGAGTTGGTTTCTGGACATCTCATGACAAAATGGTGGAGGAAACACTAAGTGGCCAGAATAATGACATATCTGACTGGAGATTCAAGAGGAGTTATGTATGTACAGCTCTCTCCTTGTGAAACTAGATGTTGGGTTTTTTAAAGCATTTTTTGCATATATCTAGGACAGAGTAACAAATCTCAAGTCTAGTCTATGGTCTAGTTCTTGAAAGGCCATGTTGAGTTCCAAACTTTGAACCCATATTCTCCTGAAACTCCAACAACACTGTCAGAAAAATAACTTCAATTTGAACTTCTGCTTCTTCTTAATCTGTATGACTTGGGGTCTTATCTCTGGTGGAAAAGGGGTGTTCCTTACTAAACAAGGTGCATATTAGGTAATTTTCTTTCACCAAGTGACAAGGAATAATAGTGATAGTAGTAGTAGTTATAGAGAAAGAAAATCAGTATACCCATTACATTTGTATGAGTTCTTGCTCTAGAATCTTTCAAATTTTTTCTTCACAATGAGTGCCTAGGTCAGGAGTTTGTGTTCCTGTCTGGCATATGAAGATATTAATGTGCACGGAGGTCCACTGAAGGGCTCCAATTCATGTATCTCCCAAGCGAAGCAGGTTGGTTGGCTCTCAAACCTAACTCCTTAGCTACTAGGTTGCATGTACCTCAATAAGATATTCACATTGACAAATGGCTATCGAGTTTCTAGAACTTAAAAGAACACACACACAAAGATATGAAAGATTAATTACCAAATAGTTTATTCCTCTCTGTGATTTCTTGTTTTAAAACCATATATTTATGAATAAGAAGCACCAGACGCTGAGAAATTCAGGACATGTAAGATGATAGCACAACGTGAGAAATCCAACTGTAGCAACATAAAGTAGTTCGGTGTAGACTAAAGTAGTTCGGTAAAGTAATAGACTAAGTTGGATTAAGTTAGTTCAAGGACAGGATAGAGATCAGATGAAATCATGCAAGAAAATACGCAAGACCTTCTAAAAGAACGAAGGTTCTAACTAAGTAAGTGCCAGCCTGCGGAGTCCGTGAGGGAGGGAATGGCAGAACATGCTGGAAAGGAACATGGAAGTACTGATACCTTATCTGCTAAAGGCCTGGATTGCAATTACAGTAATTTTACCTGAAAGAAATGGAGCTTGGTAGATTTTTAAAATTCTAGTGATCTGATATATATATATATATATATATATATATATATATATATATATATATGATCTGATATATATATTTTAGAAAGCCTAACAAGATAATTAAAAGAGGTTGAATTAAAGAAAACATAAGCAGCAGGTTGAATCGCAAGGGTATTGTCGAAATTGTATTGTGTCTTCTCAAAAGGTATTATGACGCCTGAAACATCTGTCCTGTGAGTATGACTTTATGTGGAAATAGGAGGGAACTTTCCAAACATAATCCAGTCATCAATAAGATAAGAGCATTAGAATATACCCTGACCCAAGATGCCTATTGTGTTTAAGAAAAAGAGAAGGAGGAGACAAGGGGAGCAAACATTATATGACAATCAAGGCAGGTTTGTATTCACGCAGCTGCAAGTCAAGGAAGGGCAAAGACTTGCACCAAAATCAGAGCTAAGGAAGAGGCACAGAATGGATTCTCCTTAGAGCTCTAGAAAAAGCCATGGGCTGTCAACACCTTGACTTCTGACTTCTGGTCTCCAAAACTGTGAGAGAATGAATTTGTTATTTTAAGCCCTCTTAGACTGTGATCCTTTTCTGAATTTTGGGGCAGCCCTAAGAAACTAAGTATTACTAAGTATTAGCAGAATTCATCAGTTATGAAATATAAAGCACTTGGATTCAGGTTGCAGCAGTAACAACCGGAAGGATGGGGTTGTGCCTTGGGCCAGGGTAATACTGGATTTCGGACCAACAAGGTAGTGAACAGTTGAAACAGAATGACAGTACCACAAGGAATTCCTGGCATGGTGGTAGAGTGTATGCTTAAATGTTGATGTGCCCCCTCCACTTTTCCACAGCTCTGCAAAACTGCTTCGGGATCCCAATACAGTATGTAAAGGGGGCTGCTAAGAGGGAAGCCCCCGTGGAAATACTGGCCCTCCATCAGCCGGTCTAACCCTAATAGCTTTGGAGGCCAACTTTGGAAGTAGTGTAGGAGGGAAAAATATAGAAGCCAAGCCTTTGGCCACCAAGTCAAAACAATGAGCTAGAAAAAAAGATTGTCATTGGTTTCGTATCTTAATGTTTTCGTTTTAGTCTCACATTTTAGGAAAGTCTATTGGAAATGAGAAACCAGAACGACTAAGACTAACTTACTCCTGGAAGAAGAGGTAAACAGAAAGACAACGAATGAGGTAGGCCCTCAAACGCAAAGCCCGGGAATGACGTAGAAAAGGCCCAAGCAGAGGAACACAGCTTCAACAGAGAGATATTGCTACATGGAAAGGTGCCCCTTTGTCCTCTGTTCTATTACTGGCTAGAGGATGGGGAGAAAAGCTAAGCCTGAGACAACAGCTCTGCTAAGTGCTCTAGAGAGGACCCACGGAGGTCAGCAACAAATTCAGACCATGAAAGGGGGAAGGAAATAAGGAGAGGAGAAGTGACAATGGTGAGGGAAGTAATTTTTAGGGTAAAAACAACCAGAGAAGAGCAGGAGTGTCTTAGGAGAAAGCATAGTGAGTACTTAAGGAAAAGGATGCAGCACATTCTTAGAAGCCGTGATGACATTAGAAGACTTTGCAAGTGGTTGCCACTGTCACAGGCAGGTAGAGAAGCATTGCTGGCTATTTTTCTTCAGGATTTTAAATCACTGACTTGTTTACTATTACTGAAGGGAAAAGGACTATTCTGTTCTGTGCCTATCTATTAGAGAAGAGACTGATTATTCCAATGGTCACACATTATACAATGCAGAATCAGAAACCAAATTCAGTACAAAGCATTCTGTATGCTGAATACCATGGGCAGTGAGTAGGGAGCAGGAGCACTTAAACTCTCATCTCCATCTTCATTTCTCTAAATATTACATAAGTGATAGCAACATGGACCAGGAAAGATGGAGGAGCCAAGAGCAGGAGGAAGTCACTTGTTAATCCCTCTTATTAGGCGTCATGTGACAGCGCAGTCGGCTGTTGACAACGTGACCTTCATGAATGCAGAGGTCATTGTAGGAGAGACTTTTTTTCTTTTTCTTTCTTTGTATCTTTTTTTCTTCCTTTTTTTCTATCTGTGTGTAGCAACTGGGAATTGAATTTGAGTCCTTTGCACTGAGATACATCTCAGTGTATTTTAAAATTTATATTTTGATTTTATTTATTTATTCTTTCCCATTGAAGATATTGCATGTTTAGCCCATTTTTTATTTGCATGTATATGCAATCCACAGTGTTTACATTGAGCTTGATAATTTTGTTCACGTGAATTTTGCATCAAGTTCACAGTCCCTTACCCCAGCTTGGCATCATCTCACCTCTTCACTCAACGCCCTTGACTCTCAACAGCTGTTCTATTTGATTTTATTACGTGTGTGTGTGTGTGTTTTCCTGACAGGGTCTTTCCAAATCAGTAAGTTTCCCAGGATGGGATCAAGCTAGCAATTCACCTGCTGCAGCCTTCTATCCTAATGGGATTATAAGCAGGTGCCATCGTACTAGGCTCAGACACTGTATTAAGTACTTAATGTTTATAGCAACCCAACACAGGAAGCAAAGATATTAGCTTCAGTTTACACACTAGGTGCCCAACCATTCGAGAAGAGACTGTTTTTTCCAATAGTCACACATTAGACAATGCAGAATCAGACACCAAATTCAGTTCTGTTTCTCTCCAAGATTCCTGGGGCTCCTTCATCACCTACAACCCTCCCTGATGGGCAATTTGACATGGTGTCACCCCAACCCCTAACCCTGTATCTGGGTTCTGATCTGTTGTGTGGCTGTCTTAGTTCAGTCAACCTCTTCATTCTTGGCTTTCTTATAAAGGTCCTCTTCTGAGCAGCTCAGGCACAACCCACAGAACCCAAAGTTAGAGGTAACACAGGCTACAGTTGTCGCTGGCCTCAGAACCCGAGGCAGAAACACACAGAAATCCCTCCTGTCTTTACAACACATTGTGACTTCAATATTCTGTGTACTTAATAACCTTTAGCTGAGCCACTGTGAAAATTTAGTGCTCAATAGTTCTTAAAATTTCTAATTTCATACCTGTGGTAAAGTGACCCTGTGACTGATCAAACAGAGCCACTTGAAAGCCCACAGTGGAGAAACCATGGACTCCTAACCTTCTGCGGAATGTCACCGACATTTCCTGTTCACTGTTATTGGTGTCTTTATTTAGGCTGTATTTCTTCATTATGGTATCGATGTTTAGCAGATATATAAAGCAGTGAAATGGGTTTAATGGCCTGAAGTGGCAAAACAATGATATGTAGGCCTCTTCGGAGCAGCAAAAGTTCAAAGGACCATGAGAGGGCTTCCTGTTTCCTTGGACTGGTAGTCAAATTGCTTTTATCTGCGTGTGAGTCAAGAGGAAATTCAGGGCCACCCGATATGCATTGAAATCTTTCTTTGAAAGTCTCCTGCTCTAGGAAGCATTGAACAGTGAGTTGAGGGGTTAGAAACCTGTCCTTAAAAGCTCAAATAGATACCCTTCTCATCTGCTGATTGAGTTTGTCTCATTGTGGGTGGCACAGACAGATATTCCCATTGTGAGAAATTATATAAATGGAATAGATATTCTCTGATTCTTAACATCACGGATCCTTTACTTTATTATTTAAATTTAGTGTCAGCCCTTGTAGAGGTTTTAGAAGCACAGCAGAGTAGTTCAGGCTCACACAACAACCCGGGAAGAATGTTATTGGCACTTTTGATTAATTCAAAGAATGGTTAATATTATGATTAATATCAATAAGAACTTTGTGACACGGACAGCTGTCTCATCACTGTTTTTTTGCGTCAAGAACACTGTGATCATGCATGCCTTCTCTTAGAGAAACCAAGCAAATCCAAGCATCTCAGCGTCTCCTTCAAGCTCAAATTGGAGTATTTTTATCAAACACCTAGGCACCTATACCTGCTAAGCACTTCTTTACTCAATATTCTTTTTAGCTCTTTAAAAGAATCACAAGGGTTTCTCTTTTTTTGTTATCTGTCTTGCTGATGGAGAAACTAAAAGCCAGAGGAAGCAAATGCCATACTCATTTTCTGATTCTGAGTCTAGCATGAGTCTGCCACATTACATCCTTTTTGGATAATGAGCGTATAGTATTATCCGGATTACTAAAAGTGTTCAAATTTTGGTCTTATAATAATAGAGAGCATATGAATGAAACATAACAAAAGTACACAAAAATAACACTACAGTGCTCTGAGCATAGAAACAAGAGCTTTGAAAATGTCTAGGTGAAATTGCGTCTGCGATCCACATTGACATCACAAAATGACAGCTTTCTATCCATACCTCATTCCTTCCATACACTGTTCTCATGCCTATTTTAATGGAAAGATTTAACTTGAATATTAAATTTCCATGCCCTCCTTATCTATTTGACCCTCTGGAATAGTGCTGAGTAACATGGCATTCGCAGAATACCATTGTGTCCACTTACCTGATTGAAAATGTATTCTCTATAGCTAAATGTCCTCCAGACTCTTTGAAATGCATACATCCTCTGTTCAGAGGGCCTTTCAAACCTCTTTGCAGACATTTCTTCATTCTTTTTTTGTTTTATAAATTGGGAAATAGACCAGGCAGAAGTTAAGTGGCATATAGAGGTCAATGTAGATCACCAGAGGAGCAAGGAGAGGTATCACTCTGACTCACTTGCAGTTAACACTCAAATCACTTACCATTTCTTCAGCAGACTGAGGTGGCCTATGGAGGCAGACGGCAGACTAAAGATATTCTTTTGTGTGTCTGCGTGAGGCCTTCTCAAACAGATTCATAATTATCTATGATTCAACTGGCATCTCCTTCCTCCCCATACCAAAATAGCTATATTGAAATCAGTAAGACTGCTGCTTTGTTCTTCCTACTTGGTGTGTCTGCTGGGATGGTAGAAGATTTTATATATAAATATATATTTGAAGATTGGGGTTTAATATGCTTCTCTATGTAGCTTCCTTGGTACTGTGATTTTTGAAGGAAGCAAACAACCAAAGTATGCTTGCAGTTCTTATAAGGACCGTCTTTTACTGGTGCTCATCTTCCTACATTTAAATGACAAACTAAGAAAGACATAAATATTTTAAAATTATACTTAAGGGCCCTAATGACAGGAAATAAATACCACTGAACATGTACTATTATTTGACTCGTAGCTTTAAAACTAGAACTTTTTAGATCAGCGATCTGCAAATGCCTTATTTCTAGATGTATGGCCTAGGACCCAAGCAACTGCTGTCTACTTTTGTAAATAAATCTTTATTAGAATATAGTTTTGCTTACTCATATGCATATTGTCTATGGTTCATTTTTATGCTACAGTGGACAAGTTAAGGCCCACAAAGCCTAAAATACTTATAATCTGTCTGTGTAGAGAAAAAGTTGGCAACAACGTTTGTAAATTAAATAATACATCAGCTCTGGCAGGAGTGAATAGTAATCTTAACCATCTCATCGTGCTTATAAAATCTAATTTTCAAGGTCCCACACAAAACTTTCTAAAGGCCTTTGCCTGAGACCACACACTTTGGAGTCAGACTCATCAAGTTTTGAATTAGTCTCTAAATAGATTTGCTTTGAAAATGTCAGACCAGTAAAGCAGATGATGACAGTTTCCCTGAAAGACCAGTCCACTTGTATCATGGAAAACAAGCTAATGGATACATATTTGAGGATTTTGATTTTCTCTGCTTTGTTCTAATTACCAGACCACTATGCATACTCTGATTTACAGTCTGCCAAGTCAAGATTTCTGACTTCTTTCTTGGCATGAGTTTGGTGCTACAGTATTACTTTGATTACGGCTTCTTATATCTGGCATAAATATATTCCCTTTGTGCATATTCTTTTTAGATGCAATACAAAAAAAAAGGCATGACTCTTCCTTTTTTCTCTCTCTCTCCTTTTTCTTTAGGAGAAGCAGCTGTGAAGTCATAATTATGTTCACTTCCCACTAGCAACTGGCAAGCCCTTTATTTTTGTGTGTTTGGAACTCACCAAGAATAAATAAAGTCCATTCTATCCTTGAGGGGCTATTCTGCCATTCCATCTAGAATTTCACAATTTGCCAATTTCTAAAACATATATTGTTACAAATAGTTTTCTGGCCCTAAAAATGTGAGCCATACAAAATGAGGTGAGTGGGGGAAAGATTTAATATGAAAAAAATTAGCATCATCTCAACAAATTTGCTAGCTTTTGAAAACTTATAATTATCATTGTTTGTTAATTGGTACCATGGATTACACAGCACTGACATGCAATTTTCTAAAACAAAGAAGTTTTTATTGTGTTACACTGTGCTGTGAATTCAGGGACGTTTTATTTTATTTTTACACATTGAAGGATAAAGGGCAAAAGTCTTGAAACATGCAAGGATTTAGATAATGAATTGCATCCTAAATTTAGAAAAAACATCAGACAATACAGAGTGACTCATGGTAGGAATTTGTAATCCCGGAAAGACAAGTTATTGGGACTTTTGTTTATAAATAAGCCAACTTTTCTTGGCTTGGATCTGGATAAGGGCCAGAAGCATTAATAAACATTTCCTCTGCTCCACACAGACCTTCACAAAGGTCAGAATCAGGGTATATTATTTATGTTTTATGGAAAGATGCATTTAATGTTTGTAGATCCATTTGGATAATAACATTAATTTTAACTGGCTGATAGATGCCTTTGTCGTTTAATGTCCATTAGAATAACAATCACCTAGAGCCTATGAAAAATTCAACATTTACTTGTTGATTAGTTTGTTTTTTCATTTCTAGGCCCAATTACTTCTTATGGAAATTTTAGGAAGTGCTAGCCTCTTATCAAATCTAACTCTATTTGTTTCAGAATGTGAACAGCCTAGAACTTTAGTTCCTGGGTGGGTTCTTTGTGCTTGAGAATAACCCTAGGTTGGGTATTGTTAGTTTGTTTCTCAGTTCTTTAAAGATCCCAAGACTTTTCTGTATCAGCAGTTATGGTGGTCAGAAGGAGAGACTGGAAGCCCCAGTGAAGGTGTTAGCACTTTGTGAAATAAATATTAGGCCTCAGTTTGAATTGACGAAGAATCATGCTACAAAACAAAATGTGGCAAAGATAACTTGGGAATGAGTCCAAAAGGCACAGTAAACTAAAAAAAGAAAAAAAGCAAAAAAAAAAAAAAATGTAAGGGGAGACCTTCCTTCCAAATGTGAAAAAAGGCAGTGAGGTTATAGGAAGTTAGGCACACAGGATTCCTCACTAGAAGGCAGAATTATAGAAATACAGCCCATTATAACTTATAACAGCCTGTAGCTGACCACTTCTTAGGGCTTAGGTAAAAGACTATAGAGAGAAAGATCTTTTTTTCCATTTTATTGATATGTATACGTGCAAAATTTAAGGTTTACAATGGAATTGAGTATTTTGTCCACGTACGTATCTTGTCAAGGTGACAAGGGCTTTCCCAAAAGAGAGAAAGATCTTTAAGGGGAAAATATCCAAGGATGAGCTGCAGCAGTAGTTTAAGGGTGGAGAACCTAGCAACCATCCCTAGCAACCAAAGCTGCTCAGCATGGGACAGTTCCTTACTCAGCTACACAGTAAAAACCCCTAGACACTGAGCCGAAGAGAACTGATGTTTCCCCGTCACTGTGGCTAGCAGAAGCTTCACCCCTCATCTTTCTTCCCCTTCTGTCAGTTTCCCAATAAAGCCTTTTCTTTATTCCTCAGGCCTGTAGAGACACAGACTCGGCACCACAGAGGCCTGTTGGAATTGGGGCCTCACACCACTAACACAAGTCTAGCACATCTAAGATGAGCATCCCTTTGAATTCGATTCCTTGCAGAATACCACACACAGAGATGAACTCATGTAATTTGCATTCAAGCACTGATAACTTTTTGACATTTACTTGAGGTTTCCTTTCAGGGAAAAAGGCCCAAGTGACACCTTGGAATTACTTCATAGTTACATAGGCCTTTGCATATGTCATATACAACTACCAAATTTAAAGACACTATCACCATTTACAACTTTCTGAAGTCTCAGTTTTAATTTTCTTTATAGAAAAAGACAGCAATAATTCTAGCAAAACAAATAGTCTCTGCCCTCATGACAAGCCTACTATAATACACCTTGCTTACCTCTTCTAGAATTCTCTTTTATTACTCTGTTCATGCATTCATGTATTCAAAGAACCTCTGCTTAAAGTCCACTATGATTCAGATATTGAATTCTCTCTTTAAGAATTGCAAACTGCATGTCACAGAACAATTAATAACGAAGAAATCATAGTAACTGCTTTCACTCTTTAAATATAATGCAGTAATCAAAAAACTTTTTTATTGCAAAAGTTTTTTCATAGATAGGTAATAAAATTTTAACTTTGATGGACACATTTGAGAATGTGGAATTTTTCCTGTGCTAACTTCAAAAGTCAGATATGATAGACTTCAAT
>PVKB01005200.1:0-106406 GCA_004027205.1 Ctenodactylus gundi
CGCTCCTCTCCCACTTTTGTCCTTTTGGCGCTTGTCGGGGACAGACGAGCCAAGAGTGAGTCGTTCGGTCGCCGTTAGGGCACTTGACATGACAAACGCGCCCCTCGCCATTACTAACCCTGGTCACGTTCAGACTGAGAAAAACTTGAAGAGCGCTTGAGTCTTTGGCTGTAACAGAACAGACAAGGTCGTCAGCAGCCCCGGAGTGAGAACCGGCAGATCTGCTGTCTCCGACTTTGGTTCGCGTTTTTCCCCCCTCTGGATCCCTACTGCATCCGGGCCGCCTCACGTTCTCCCCGGGTTTTTTGTTTGTTTGGTTTTGTTTCTTAGGTACAAGTCTCATTAAGTTGTCCACGTAGTCCTGGAACTTGTGATTCCCCCATCTCAGTTTCCCTGAATGCAGGGATTACAGCCATGTGCCATCACACCTGGCTTGCCTCTCTAACTCTTCCTGGTTTTTCAAAAAACAAGCAAACAAAACCCGTGCCATTTACACGAAATCCAGCAACTTGTAAAAACTATTTACAGGTGCTGAGAATCTAGCCAGTAGTTTCCTGGGATACAGGTGGTGAGGTTGACTGAAACTGGGAGGGAAGGGGAGACTCAGAGATGGAAGTTTGTTTTAAACACTGTAGTTCTATCTGACTTGTTTGCACATTTAGCAATGTGATAAAATTTCAAATTAGATTTTTAAAATGTGCATCTCCCTTAATTATTCTACTTTCAGGAAAGCAGTCTAAGGAAAGATTGAAGTACGTGTATAGATTTAACTTCAGGCTATACGTAATTACACTAAAGAAGAGTTAACCTAAGAGCCCACCAATTAGTGCAAATTGAATACAGAAGACATTTATTCCCAGTGCCACTGGGGGAATAAAGAAAACACATGAAAGGTATTTTTTGTTTGTTTTGTTTTTTGTATCGAGGATTCAGGGCCTCACATGCTAGGCAAGGGCTCTACCACTGAGCTACATGTCCAGCCTATTGTATTTCTGGTTTTTGTTTGTTTGATTGCTTTTTTGTTTTTATTTTATTTTGTTGAAACAGGGTCTTGCTTTGTAGTTGAGGCTGGTCGTGAACTCACTGTGTAGCCCAAGCTGTCATCAAACTCATGGCAATCCTCCTGACAGCCTTCCTAATGCAGAGTTTACAGGCATGTGCCACTCTGCCCAGCATTGTATCTATCTCATCTCATTTTTTGAGACAGAGTCTAAGTTACCAAGTTGGCATCAAGCCTGCCATTCTAAAGCCTCAGGCTACTGAGTAGCTGAAATTATAGATGTGTGCTGCTATGCCCACCCAGCAATGCTACATTTTTTCACAGGGGGAGGGGAGAGACAAGGGATTGAACCCAGTGCCTTCACACTGAACCACATCCCCTGACCATTTTTATTTTTGATTTTGAGATAGGTGGTCTTGCTAAATTGCTAGATTGCCCACTCTGGGCCTGAACTTGCAATCCTCCTGCCTCAGCCTCTCAGAGTACTGAATATTGTGGTTTGGATCTGGAATGTCTCCTCAAAGTCTCATGTATTTGGATGTTATGGATTGTCTATGGAACCATGTGCTGTCTGGATCTTGGGGCCTAGTCTGGAGGGGTGGATTGCAAGTGTGCAGATTGGATTACAGGTGTGTGGTGGAGTCTTATCAGACTTTCCACACCTGGATCCAGGAGGGACTGATGTGGGACTTGGAATTATATATGTGCTGCTACTTGCCCCTTGGAATAGAGGATGTTAGACTTGCCGGTTTCCTGTTTGTAAAGCTGTGAGGAGTTGCCTCCACCTCTGCCATGTAGTTCCACTGCTGCTGGCTGCCCCTGAGTGAACTGTGACCTTCTGAACCTGTGAATTAAAATAAAAGTTTCCTTCCCTAAAAATGTGGATGTCGGGTATTGAGACACAGCATCAAAAAAGTAACTAAAATACTGGGATTACCGGCCCATGCCACCAGGCCTGGCTAAAATTCATCATTTTAACCATCTTGAGTGTTCAGTAATATTAAGTATCTTCATATTGTTGTACAATCTCTACAACTCTTCAGTTCATGAGACTCTGGACCTATTAAACAATTACCTCTTCTCTGTTTCTTCCAGTCCCTGGCAGACACTACACTGTTCTTCCAACCTCAAATTTCTAGAGATTTGAGTAATCTAAATACTTCATATTAGTGGAATTATATGAGATTTTTCTGTAACTGGCATATTTCACTTAGAATAATATCCTCAATTTTCCTCCATATTGTAAAATATTTGATTTCCTTCCTTCTTAAGGCTGAAAAATATTCCATGATATGTCTATTTCCAGAAGGAGAATTGCTAGAGCAACTTGTCTAATTAAAAAAAAAATTAACCAGGCTTTTGTGGCACAGGCCTATAATCCCAGAATTCTGAGAGGCTACGGCAGAAGGAGCACAAGTATGAGCCCAGCCTGGACAACTTAGTAACTCAGTGACACCCTGTCTCAAAAAAATAAGGTGAGAGCTGGGGATAAAACTCAGAACAAAAACTCTGTATTCAATCTCCAGTCCCACAAAACAACAAAACAATCTAGCCTTACAGAGTAGCTACCTTAATCAATATTAAATCCTAATCACATGAAGTTGCCTTCCTTCAAGCAACAGTTGGGCCTGTTACACAATATTATAGCGTGACTGTGAAAGTTATGCAGTTATCTTTCTTTCTGCTTGATTTTTAACTTGTTTTTATTTTTATTATTTTTTTTTCCCGGGGGATTAAGCTACATCTCCCACAGCCCTTTTTTATTTATTTGCCACAGGGTCTCGCTAGTTACTAAGTTGCCCAGGCTGGGCTTCAATTTGCACTTCTCCTGCCTCTGGCTCCCAGAGTCCTGGGATCATTAACCAGTGTCACCTGGCCAAATTTCAAGCTGTGGCTCATTTTTCTTTGCAGTCTCCACCACCTTGAGCGCAGGTGCTCCATATCATTGGCAATCTTGGGCCTAGTGGCTAACGCCAGACGTACTGTTGAATGGGGACTAAGGTATGACTGCAGCCTACACCACCTGGCTGTGATGAGGCTACCATGAGATGGTGCCTGTGAAGTGCCTGCTTAAGAGGCTGGCACATAGGGGGCGCTTAAGACATAGGTGAGGTTAATCTATTGTTATGCAACAGCTGGGCGGGGGAGGAAGCTGGCTATGATTCAGAGGAGCTGGTGGCTGAGTCCCATCATGGAGGGGACTGAGACAGGGCCCTGGGGCCTGTGTGCCTTTATTCTGTAATGTTCGAGGAATTCATAAATCTTTTTAGGAGTCTTCATGAGACATCAGCTTCCTCAGGCATGATAGGAGCAGTGGTGACTTGGCTGGTGAACTACAAGCCCGCTCTGTTTGGGTTCTTATTTCTTCTGCTGTTGCTTAGCAACTGGCTAGTCAAGTATGAATTCAAGGCCACACCCTCAGGGTCTCCAAAGGTGAGCAGAAGGGGCTCAGTTGCTACTGAGGATTGTGGGGTATTCGGCTAGATTGGGGGGTGGAGACAGAGAAAGTGTTAGGATCATGGGGCAAGACTGAGGAATTCAAGACTAAATACCTGCTTTGTGGCTTCCTTCACTAAATCCTTAACAACTTTGTGAGTGACAGTGGCTAAGTCACTTCCTTCTGCAAGGCTGCAGTTGCCTCGGCTATAAAATAGGAACCACCCTAGGCTTTCCTACTTCGTATTTGAGGTCAAAGTGCTTTGGGAACAGTACCAACTGCTTTTAAGTGGAAAAAAATTAAAATGGATACACTAGACACTATATGGACATAGATACAACTTAAAATTTAGTAACAATGTCAGCAGAAATGTGCATAGACTGTGATATGTCAGCTTTCTATTACTGTAATGAATACCCCAAATCAACAACTTGTAAACAAAAAGGTTTACTTTAACTTATAGTTTTGGGGGCTCCAGTCCATGATAAGGCAAATCCATTCCTTTCAGGCCTCTGGTGTATGGACAGAATGGAACAAAACCACTCACCTTATGGCCAGGTCGTAAACAGTAGGGTCCCACGTGTCCCCCTGAAGGCACCCCTTCTGTGATGTGAAGATGATCTACTAAGCTCTATTTCTTCAAGGTTCTAACCCATACCAATATCCCCACAAGCTGGGGACCAACACTTTAACATATCTTGGCATTAGTGACATAGTGTAGCACCATCCTTGGTCTCTACCAGGAGATACCAATGTTTCTAGTCATGCACATACTTGTGACAACCAAAATATCTGTAGACATTGCCATCTGTCAAGTAACGATGGCAAAATTGCCTCTCATAAAAAGCATGGAAGTTGGACACAGTAGCACACACCTATAAGCTCTGTGTTCTGGGAGTCTGAGGCAGGAAGATTCCAAGATTGGCCCGAGCAATTTAGTGACTTAATGGGATCCTGTCTCAAAATTTTTAAAAAGTTCCTTCAAAAAATTAAAAGGGTAGGTACACACTTAATGTAAAGGACCTGGGTTCAATTCAGTGCTGGGAAAAGACAAAATGCAAATTCTGGTTTGCAGCTGAAGAAATAATTTTCAGAAGGCAGGAGAGCATTATAACAGGGGACTTAATTTGTGATTTTGTGTGTGTATGTGTGTGTGGCACGGGACCATGCCACCTTCACAACAAGCTATATCCCTAGCCTATTTTTTATTTTTGATTTTGAGGCAGGATTTTACTAAGTGACTAAGTTACTCAGGCTGGACTTAAACTTGCAGCCTTCCTCCTTCAGCCTCTTAGAGTGTTGGGATCACAGGCCTGTACTGTCAGGCCCAGTTTATTTGTAGTATTTCTTAAGCTGGTATAGGAAAATGGGTATTTGTTATGCTATTTAATTTTTTTGTATATCTGAAATAGTTTTATTTTTCTAAAATTCTTTTCCTAATATATATTTGCAATATATAATAATGACATTGAGTTGAGGAACTGGTACACATCCATATTGCATCTTCACCATTTTTGAAATATTTAGTTTTGAAGACCAGTTGTTTGTCTCTGAGTCCAAAAAGGCAAATTAAAGCATGATTCTTAATTAGGGGAAAGGGAACAGACAAGAATTAATAAGAATCATAGAGAGAGAAAAGCATATCACAAGACCACCAAGACTCTATAGTTTGGAGGTTTTACTAGGAATGACAGAATGCCCAGAGAAGCACACTGGAAAAATGACTCTGGAGACAGAGACGTTGGAGTTAAAGTCTTATGTATTTTGCATTTGGCAGATTATTGCTATGAGCCAAAGGCAACCATCGGTCTTGAGACCTGGGGGTCTGTATCATGAGAATGGGATTTGCCATCAGGTGACCCCAAGTTTCTCACCCGGAGCATGGGAAATGCTTCCCTTGGAGATGGTAGAGGGGCTGGAGGAATAGCTCAGCAGTCAATATGCCTGTCTAGCAAGTTCAACGCAAGCGCAAAGTACCTGAGTTCAATTCCCCAGCACCACAGAAGCTGGGCATGGTGGCACATGCCTGTAATCCCAGCCCTCAGGAGCCTGAGGCAGGAGGATTGCCATGAGTTCAGCCTGGGCTCCATGGTGAGTTCAGACCCAGCCTGGACCACAGAGTGAGACCATGCTTCAAAATAAATAAATAAGACCATGAGTAGGTGTTGAGTGTGGGAAGTGATCATCCTTATTAACCTGATTTTCTCCCTTTTCCTGGTTAATGGGAGCACAGGAGAAGGCAGAGAAGCCAAATACACTTGAAGCCAAGCCCCCAAACACCACCACCACCACCACCACCATGAACCCAAAAGAAATGGAGAAAATGTATGCCTGCTTCGGCCTCCAGGATAAGATCCTTGAACGGCTGTTGTTCAGCGAAATGAAGCTGAAGGTCTTGGAAAATCAGATGTTCATCCTGTGGAATAAAATGAATCACAGCAGGCGGTCAGGCAGGCACCGGCGTTTCCTCAAGAAGAAGCACCCCCTTAGGAGCCATGAGTCAATGTTCATTGTCTCTGATTGCACATCCACTTCTCCCACCCAATGAAACAGGTGGGCCTGTCTCTGCTGACATGATTGTGACTCCGTGTGCTACTTTGCTTTCTTGTTGTTCTTTTTGTTGCTACACCAGAATACCAGAAACTGGGTACTTTATAAAGAAAAGAGGTTTATTTGTTCTGGAGCTCTCAGAGTGTGGTGTTTACCACCTCAGCTTCTCCTGAGGGCCCCCGGCAGAAACTGTCACACGGTGAGAACACATGTGTATAAGACAGAGATCGTGTGGTGAGAGAAAGTTAAGAGCCAAGAGAGACAAGCCTGATTCCTCTTTGGAGGTAACTGATCCAGTTCTATTTTTTTTTTTTTTTTTGAGACAGGTTCTCACTCTGCAGTTCAGGCTGGTCCTGAACTCACTATGGAGCCCAGGCTGGCTTTGGATGCATGGCAGTCCTCCTGTCTCAGCCTCCCGAGTGCTGGGATTACAGGCGTGTGCCACCAAGCCCAGCCTATGTGGCGCTGGGGAATCGAACTCGGGTACTCAGTGCTTGACTTAGCGCTTGCTAGGCAGGTGCTTTAGCCGCTGAGCCATTCCTCTCGCCCCCATCCAGTTCTAAGAGACCTAACTCACTCCCCTGAGATGAACATTAATCCCTTCCCAGAGTAGCGTCCCCTGTAACCTAATCATCTCTCACTAGATGCCATCTTGTTTGTGTATCTATTTATTTATAAGACAGGGTCTCACTCTGTAGTCTAGGCTGGTCCTGAACTTACTATGTAACCCAGGATGGCCTCAAACTCAGACTAACCTTCTGCCTCAGCCTCTTGTGCGCTGGGATTACAGGCCTGTGCCACCACACCCAGCTGGTGCCACCCTTTAAATGTTCCACAACCTCTCAGTACTGCCACAATGGGGTCAAGTCTCCAGTACATGGGACTTTACTGAAAATATCCACAGAAGTTACCAGTCTCCTGGCGGAGCTTCATGTTTGTAGAAGCTGAGCAACTAGCTGTGCCCTGACAATGCCCAGTGGAAGCTGAAGCTGGGGGAGCCTCAGATGAGAGCTGCACCCAGGCCAGCCCCAGCACCCCAGCCTCCAGCAGCTGCCCCTTCATCTGCAGTTGACTCACCTGCTGCTGCACCCCACCAGTCAGGTCTCATGGCCCAGATGACAACTCCTGCAGCTGGTGTGGCTGTGGGCTCTGCTGGCAGGCACATGCTGGATCATGACATCACCTGGGGCTTCAGTGGGGCAGGTGATGCTGAGCCTGCAAAGCCTGACATCACTTACCAGGGGCCTCAGGGAAACCAGCAGCAAGGTGGTGGCCCTTGCTCTTTTGAGATAAAGCAGCTTTCTGGGAGTGTGCCCCGCAACAGCCTGATGGTAAGCCCTGTGACAGTTTCAGCGAGGTGCTGGGACAGTGTAGTACTGCAAATGACCTGCTGCAATCAGGAAGTGCAGACCAAAGGACCGGGAAACCAGCTCTGACCGCATTACTTTGGCATGAGAATAGAATTAATAATGAAAGTAGAAACAAAACCTCTTGTTTGTAGCTTCATTGCTTCAGAGGGGCAATGGAAGAAGATATTCTGAATATATGTATATATTTTTTTCTGACTATATAGAAGTTTGCTGACATGGTATAGAGTTTTAGGCAAATGTATGACTCCTTAAACCAGCTGTTGTGATGTTACTACTTTTGAATTAAATAAAGTGATTTTATTCCAAAAATATTATCCAAATCATAACTGTCTGGGAAACTCTCAAACAGGAGGTTATTGGATGTTCTTAGTAAGTCACAAAGGTACCAAGGAGCTAGGAATATCGGAAGCCAAAAGGTCATGTGTCAAAAAAAAACCCTGTCCATATCAGGTCACCAGGTAGCAGCTGGTGATCTGATCCCATGGCCTCCTGTCTTTCAGCTGGCCCGCCTTCCTCTGGCTGCCCCCTGTGAATCTCCCACTGATGTCCTAGGCTGCATCCTCCCCTCTCCTCCTTCCCCTAGAGCCAAAGTGAGCCCTGCCAAGAGTGACTCTGGCCATGCTGAGCCAAGGCCTTGTGTCCCCACTCCTTCCTGCGGCATCCAGGCCTTCCATGAGCTGGTTCCTCTCCATGACCACCCCCCATGCACACACACTCATTAAACTCTATGCCAGGATATCCTACTGCCTTCAGAGTTCTTACCAGAGCCATGAACCATCTGAATATATAACCCAATATTGTCCCTATAAATCACCCCTTATTTTCTTAAATACTCTTATCTGTAAGGAAAAAATACCTTAATCTTTCAAGTTCATGCTTAAGTAGAATGCAACTGTAAAAATAAAGACAATAAAAATAAAACCATGTTAAATTCCAACCAGAGCTTGGCTGTTCTCTGAAGGATCACAGCTGTGATAGTGTCTTGACCACAACATCCCCTGGAAGACAGGAACACAATGTTGTCAGAAGGTAGGAATTGGAAAGGCAAAAAAGGGCATGAACTACTCTGGCCAAGCCCCTTGATACTGACATGAATCCACTCATTAGAGCAGTATCCAGATGACCTATGCACTTCCCAAAGGCCCCATCTCCTGAAACTGGTACATTGGGGATTAAATTTCCAACATAGGATTTGGGGGGTTTCATTCAGACCAAAACAGATTAAGTTACTGCATCTCTTGAGAATGTTGCTCAAGAGGCTCCTAAGGAACTCCTCCTCAGCCAGGACACCCTACACAAAATCACAACCTTCCTTGTGTGTCAGACATCTACTTAACTCTTCAGGTCCACTCTCTGTCACTTGCCTGACCTTTCTGCCTGGGGCCCAACTCTTATTAGTGGCATCTTTGGGTTCCCTTCCTCTGTGGCTTCCCCTTGGGTTTGTCTAATGGGGATCTGTGGGAGGAGCCTGGAGTGGGGGGAGGTTGAGTGCTTATTCCCCAGCTTGATCCTGTGGGCTTCCTGTGTGCTAGTGTAGAGCCCTCTCTGCATGACTCTCTCCTTCCAGGTTCCCTTTAGCCCAAGGGTGATAGCATTCCTGCAGCTACCTGCCTACGGTGCTGCACTTCCTCAGAGGACTCCCTATATTTTGTTCAGATCATCGTAGTCTTTTTGTACAGCTTTTTCACAGGGCATTGCTAATGGGCTTGCTGAAAGGTCAGGCCTTAGGCTACCTAGAACTGGATTGTTGGATGAATATCTATATGGTAATCTACACTGTGGAAACACACGCAACAATTCAACCTCAAACTCCATCAGTACGTGCCACAGACACAATAAAGTATGGCACCTTGCAGAGGTCACCAGGAATGAAAAAATAAAGTCAAGGTGATGTGGGCGTTGTAGCCTCTTTGATGACTTGAACCATCCATTATAGGAGTCCTCAGGGAGGTTTGAGGAGCCTAGTGAGCCTCAGTTTGACATGCCTCACCAGCAACAATAATCTGTGTGTTAAGGTAACCGGGTCATAATTAACCTGTATCTCTGACTGGTTCTCAATTGTCTGTGGTTATGCTGGATTCTGAGCACCGTGGCCACGAGTTTGGCCTCTACATGACTGCTCTTTCCATCAAGAAGATAACGCTCAAACTCTTCAGATCACATATGTCATGGGCAAAAATTTCCTGTTATGACACAATCTGACAGTGGAATCAGCTTTTACAACCGTGAGCCCTGTCAACATGAAGTTCCTTGCTTATCCACACTTACCACCTGTAAGAGGCTGTAACAGCTGGGCCTGGGTACAGATGGCTCAAGGAGCAAGTATGTCAGCCATTTTCTTTTTTTTTTCATTTTTTATCAGTGCATATATGCAACACACAATGGTTACATTAAACTTGAGAATTTTGTGCACATATGTATTGCAACATCTTCACATTTCCTTCCCTGTCCCCATCCCTTCCTGTCCCCTCATCATCCCTGCTCATTCCCAACATCTCATTTGTTTGACTATATTATTTATTTATATCTGGTTTCCCATATTAGAGAAACCATGAGATATTGAAGCTTCTGATTCACTTCATTAAGTTTGATGGTTTCAAGTTGTATCCATTTACCTATAAATGGTTCCTATCTGTCTTTATGGCAGAGCAGTACTCTGTTGTGTATATATGCCACATTTAAAAAAATTCATTGGTCTATTTGTGGATACTTTGTCATCTTCCATGATTTAGTTATTCATGGTTCTGCTTTAACCACGGATATGCATGGGTATCTGTCCTTATATGGTGTTTTTAACTCTTTTGTCAAGGTACTGAGAACAGGTAATACTGGATCAAATGGAATATTTATTTTCAGATTCATACTACTTTCCATAGTGATTGTACCAATTTACAGTCCCACCAGCAACATAACAGGGTTCCTTTTCCCTGCACCTCACCAACATCTATTGATTTTTTGAATTTTTGATACAAGCCATTTTTCTTGGGTAAGATGGTATTTTAGAGTTATTTGGATTTGCATTTCTCTAGTGACTAAGGATGTTGAACATCTTTTTATGTATTTGCTGGCTACTTGTACTACTTCTGATAACTGTGTATTCCTTTCAATTGCCCATTAAAAAAAAATCGGGTCTTTTACGTCAGGCACTTTGTTGTCGTTGTCTGAAGCCCACCTGCTGTGTTAGGGACTCAGAAGAGTATGTGCCTAAATCACCCTTCTTTGTTTGAACCCATATTGACTCTACTATTGGGAAAGTAACCTTGCTTGAGTTGAGTATAACTTGGGTGGACATGACTTTGGGATGTTTTTGCCTCTTTTGGCAACAGACACTGGCTCTAGCCAGGACACCCTGCCGCTACCTTTATTGGTGAGAAGTCCCTCTTGACCAGCAGAAATGGAGGATACAGACGGCAGGGATGCAGGAAGTGGTGTGAGGTGGTCCTCAGAGGAGCTGAGTTCCAGAGATGACTGAGAAAGTACACCTGCAGCCTTGGGCTTTGCTCTTCCCACTTGATTCCATCACGCTTGGTGCGGCTGTTGAAGGGATTATGCCAACCTGAAGAGATTAGGAAACATCAGGGAAGGGTCTATAGGTGTGTATGAGTGACTTGTGGGTCAGCAAATAAGGGAAGAACACCCACCCTGGATGTGATTGGCTTAAATGGCAGGTTAAAATAAATAAGAAGGAAAGAAGAAAAAAAATTGTTACAGCTTTTCTTGGGAAAGCTCTGCCCTTGCCATTATCTACAGATACCAACTTCTTCTGTCTACATGTTGCCAGTCTCCATCACAGATTTGCTCCAGTCTCTGGTCTTCTCCATTGCTCTTTGAACAACGACAATCTGCAGCAGACTCCACATCAGCTCTCCTGCAGTCTTGGATGGGTATTCTACCTCACATCTACCTCATATCTGAGCAGCCATTGGACCTTCTAGCTCTTGCATGTGTAGGCTGCCATTTTGGACTCTCCCTGTCCTTGGTCTTGTAAATCCTCCAAATAAATCCCCTTTCTTTAGAATCTCTATTAATTCTACTTCATCTAGATCCCTAACCAATACACTTGGTCACCATGCTGCAGGGCCCAGGCCTCAGTCCCTGGGTTGAATCTTGCTCAAGCAAGGTATTAGGGCCAGTTCTGTGTTAGCCCAAGGGATTTGGGGTAGGGAACTGATGCCTGAAGCATTTCTTGAATGACTCCATGCAAAGAGGAGAAAATGAATGAATCAGTGAATCTGTTAAAGAAAGAGGTAAATGCTCAGCAGTCTCTACAGGTCCCTTGCTAGCAGGTATTTCCTTTTAATTTGTCTTGATGTCCTTCTAGCGATATTGTTCTGTCTTAATAATCCTAATGCCACGGGTAGGGACAATGGTCTCCCTCATGGTAATGAGTGACTCAAGTTTTCTGGGCATGTGCTGTATGTGGCCACCACATGTGTTTCAGTGTATTCTCTCAGGTGATTTGCACTCCCACCCTAGGGGCATATGTTCTGTGTGAACCCCTTTTATAGTTGAGCACAATGGGGCTCAATAGAAGCCAGGAAGTCTGTGCAGATTCATATAAGGAATAAATACTGGAGCTGGAATTTGAAATCCACTGCTGGGCTCAAGGGTCCCTCCAGTGGGTAGGATTTTTGCTGTGCAGTCAAAAATTTTGATTTGTTTTCAAATACCCCATGGGAGCATGGAAGGTTAAGCATAGAATGAATGTAATCTGTCGACTCTCAACGAATGATTTGTCTCTTCTGGGATTGTGGACGACCATCTCAGCTGATGGGTGGGCAGCCTGGATGTGCGCCTGGAAGAGGAGCACCCTCTCTAAAAGATCCTTTTAAGCAGGCCCAGGCCCAGGGAAGATGGCATTTGTGGGTGTCTGCTCCTCCTGGTGGCCAACTTGATTCATGACATGAAGTGAGCGCTCGTTCAAATACGGGAGGGGCTGGGAATGTGCTTGGTAAGAAAGACTGAAGCCTGGAGATGGGGTGAGAGCCAAGGAACTCCCAGGGAGCAGCTGGTGGGTGCCTGCGGGTGAGGTTTGCAGGATATTGCAGCGGATGAACTGATTCAGATAATTAGTGGTAAATTTAGATGCAATCTTTACCCTAGAGGACCTCATAATCTAATGAGAACAGATGGGAGGCCCCAGTGAGGACGCTTCCATCCCCATCCCAGTTGTGCCACTTCCTGTGGACTCTAGTCCTCCAAACATATGCTACCTTGGATGTAAAATGGGACAAAGTAGACTCTGCTTTGTGGGATTGTTGAGAGGATTAAATGACAGCACAGAAAGCCCAGATCAGTGTACCTTGCTGTCAGCACTCAGTCTGTGTTCCTAGGCAGCCTGCCCAGACTATTCTGAGCCTCCCTGAGAATTAACTAAGCAGCCAGGTACAGTGAGAAAGAGCTGGTTCCCAAGTTTTTGCTGTCATTAAACCTGCCATTTGCCCTTGTGGCGTGGTTCAAGTCTAAAAATTTCACCTAAAGTATCACGTTCAAAGAGCTTTCAGAAGGTGATTGTATCAGTGGATGAGTGTTACTGAGTGTGGGTCCTTGTGGTAGGAGGCGGGTCACTGAGGACAGATTTCTGGGGGTTTGATCTGGAAGGCTGTATTTTTGTCTTTGTCTTCACCCTTCTATCTATCCTTCCTGGCTGCAGCTACCCTTTGCCAGACCCTTCCACCATGCTGCTCTGCCTTGCAGCCAGCCTACCATGGACTGAACCCACTGAAACCGCAAGCCAGGTGAGCCTCTCCTCCTGTAGGGTTGTGGAAGTATGGTATCGTGTCCCAGCAACACGAAAGTGACTCTTACACCTTGACAAGTCATTTCCACTCTGCATCTGTTTTACGAGACACACAATGTGGATTTTGGGCAAATATTACGGTGGATATTTTGGCCATGGGGTGTGGTGTGTATAAAAGAAGATTCAGGAGATTTGTTTCCATTCATTCACATATTTGACCCTGCGCATCAGCAACAGGGGGTTATAATCTAAACCCTGGGTGACTGCAAGACTCTCTGGGGATAATGACATAGATATTTATGTGTGAACCATTAGTGGTAGAGGAGCCTTGGTCCTCAAAGTCATATCTGAGACCAGCATCTCAGCAACATAGATGCTCGGGTCCCATCTTCACCCGCTGCCTTAGACCTGTTGTTCAACATAATCTCCAGCATAGAGCTATGCACAGTTAACTTGGGGGTTCCCACGTAGTGGGCACTGATTCCCAACCTTGGCCATGCAGTAGATTTACTGAGGAGTTTTCACAAATTGTGGCATCCAGGCTGTAACCCTGGGGACCTCTGTGGTCCCAGACACTGGCAGTCTTAAAAAAAAAAAAAAAAAAAAAAAAAAAAAAAAAAAACTCCAGGTAATTCCATTGTGCAGCCTTATCCAGTGCCAAGAAGGCAAATACAGGTTAACTTCTTTTCCACTTGGGTCATTAGACATGCAGTTCTTTCCTGTCCAATGAGAAATCTAATTTCTGCCTCAGGCTGGGTAAAAGTTTGGCTCTGAAGTCAAGTTAAAACACAAAGCCAGGGGTTGGGGCTTGAGGCTCAACAAAAGTTAAAGTTGAGTCAAAACTTAAAGCCAACCTAATCCTTTCACCCTTAGTTACTAAGGCTGGAACCCACAGCCTCCCATATATTACGCAAGTGTTCTGGCCCTGAATAACATACCTCGAGTCACAGTGACGGAACTGGGACTTGGTTATATCCATATTTAGGTACAAGGTTTCAAAATGTGTTCCTCAGAGCCATGGGGTCCTCAGGAGTGCCTGAGAGCTGGTGTGGGGTTTGGATAAGGTGCTGGGGGCCTGTTGGTCAGAGCGTGGTAGCCACAGCCTGTCCCCTATCTTCTCCATTGGGCTTGGCAGAGTTGCTTTCTGGAGAGATCCTTCCTTTGTCCCCAGGACTGGAGCATCTTGGGTCACATGGTATGCCAAGTGCTTCTTGGCAGATCTTCCCCCCTTCCCTGTTGCTGGGAACCCCAGGAACTAATCCCATTGGCAGAGGCCACTCGGAGGATTAGTGCTGGGAAATCAGATGCCACATCTGCCAGCCTCTGGAGAGCCTGGGCAAAGCCTGTGCTCCAGAGAGCCTTCCTGGGGTCCTGGCTGCCAGCGACCCCCAGAAAACATCCTTCAGCCACGGTGGGGCCTTAATCTCCTTGTGCTACCTGGAGTCTTGTGGAAGGAGGTAGGTTGTGACCCAGAGCATGGGACATAGCAGGGTGGTTTCTGAACATCTGGAGTTTGACGTGAGGGAGGCAGGAAGGCCAGCTGTCCCATTTTGCCTGGGTCTGAGGTGGTTCTAGGAATGTGGGATTATCAGTGCTGAGAGAAGGACCATCCTGGGTAAGCGGGGACCAGGAACAGGGAAGGGGGACAGCTGGGTAAAGGTGTTTGAGCCACTATTTCTCTTGCCTTGGGGTAGAGTCATGTGAAATGAGAGATACCTCCCCTTGTCTCCCATTTAACCTCTGTTTCTCACAGTTCTCTGTTCCCACTTTTCTTTCCCAGCCCTGCAAGCATCACCCCCAACCCCTCCAGTGTCTCCTAGGGTATAGATCTGGAGAGTAAAGGAGTTGCCTTTGTGTGTGTGTGTGTGTGTGTGTGTGTGTGTGTGTGTGTGGTTCTGGGGATTGAACTCAGAGGCTTTACACCGAACTACATCCCCAGCCTTTTGAAAAATTTTCTTATGGTGAGGCAAGGTCTGAATTGTCCACATTGGCCTGTAACCTCTGATCCTCCTCCTTCATCTTCCCAGCGTGCTAGGATTACAGGCGTGTGCCACCGCCCTGTGCTTAGCTGGCTGCTTCCATGCCTCAGTGAGGATGAAGACCCAGGTAAGCCACAGCCCCAGATAGGCTTCATGTCGTGCCCCAAATCCACCCTCTCACCTGGGAGCCACCATTCCCATTTCCAGAGCTTAGCCCAAGCTTAGCCCAAGCCAGAAAAGGTCCCAGCGTCCTGTGGGGCCATCTGCACTCACCTGCTTCCTCACATCTCCAGCCTCTGCCTGGGGTCCAGCACCCTTCCCTGCCCCATGGCCAGCTCATCGCCCCAGTTGCCCGGAGCCCTCTGCAATGTTTTGTTTATAACTTTCTATGAGAAATTATTGCAATTCTAGCTACCACTTAGTGAGTGACTTTCTAGGAACTTTGGAGGGATTTGCTGTCACCTAAAAGCACATGTAAGATGTAACACAATTATTATCCACATTATACAGGTGAGAAAGTTGAGGTTCTAAGGGGTGAAGTTATTTGTCCTAAGCCAGTGAGGGCAAAGTTAGAATCAAATCCTGCTTCACCTGGCCTGGGCCCTTGGAGATAATTTTCTGAATGAATGAGTGGCTGTCCCAGAGTGAGCAGTGAGGAAGGGGAAAGAAGGTGAGTGTGAGTGGGGTGCAGGCTACAGGGGAAAGACCCCTGGGGAAGCCATGCTGTGGGTGAGGTTTGGGGGGGGGTCTTGTGCTTTCCAGCTGGACCAGGGGAGAGTTTTTGAGGCTACTGACAATCCCCCCTGTGAGCAGCTGGTGAACAGCTTAGCAACTGAGCACTCTGCCTGCGGGTCTACTGGAATAATTACTGGAGTTGGAGACAGATGGGAGTGGAGGTGGAGTCCTGGGGCTGGGGTGCGGGCTATAAATTAGAGGTGCAGAGCTCCAGCTCAGGTAGAGGTGGGGTGGGGCGGTGCATGGCACAGCTTGAACCCCACCTCCACCACTCACTGCCTATGACCACAGCGGTCACCAATGTCTCTGAACTTCATTCTTTCCCTGAAAATGAGCTGAGGACAAGGAACTGGGCTGCTCTCCCCCTGTGTCCCTCGTTGGCTCTGTCCCTGTGAGTTGGCTTATGTTCATAGCGGAGTGGCTTCTATACAAGACAGTGATAATGCCTGGGCAGTCGTATGGTGGGTGTCACTCCTCCCACATCCAGGAGAGATTTTAATGGCCTTATTTTATAAAAATTGAGCTATCATTTATGAACACTGAGATCCATACAATCCTATGTGTATTGACCAACTCAGATAATCACTCCTGTGACCAGTACCACAACAGAATAGAAACTGAAGTCATCACCTCGCCTTTTTTGTATTACTGGGGCCCAGGGCCTTCACACTGAGTTACATTCCCAGATCTCTGTCTTTTTATAGAGTCAGGGTCTTACTAAGTTGCTAAGTTCTCCAGGTGCGGTTTGAACTTGTACTCCTCTGGCCTCAGTCTCCACAGTGCTTGTATTGCAGGCCTGAGCCACCAGGCCAGCCCCTTCTGCTCTCTCAGTTTTCCTCATCCTTAGCCCAGCAACCATGGAGTTTTTTCTTCTGTCCCTAAGTTTGATCTTTTCCAGAATATTGCATAAATGGCATTATATAGTCTGTAGCCCTTTGAGTCTGGCCTATGTCACTTAGCGTCGTGTGCTTGAGATCTGTCCACATTACCACGTTATCAGTGATCCCTCCTTTACACTAAGGCACAGTATTCTGTCATATCATACACTGCACGTTCACTCACCACTTGAAGGATATCAGGGTCAATTCTGGCCTTTGGAAATAAGAATGAAAAATGATTTCAAGGTGAACTTCAAGTTCTAAGGCTGGAAGAGACTTCTGAAAATCAGTGACGTTTCCAGATATAAAAAGTAAACTCATTACAAAGAGTGCAGCCCAGAGAGGGGAAGGGGCTTGTCTGGAGTGGCAGCAGACTGGGGGGTGGGGTGGGGGTGGGGAGGAGATCTTTAATCCAAGTCTTTGAACTTGACGGGAGGATGTAGAAGAGTTCAAAGCATTTCCTGAGAAGCAGGAAGATAACAGCACCTGCTTGTATCCATTTGCAAGCATGAAATTAATTAATGTTTATAGATCACTGGAAACAGTGCCTGGAAGGTGGTAAGCACTATGTAGGTGTTATTGAATGCCCTCTGAGTGCTAATCACTGAATCAAGTATTGGAGATACTCTGACAAGCAGAACAATTTTCCTGTTCTGTTAGGTTGGTCCAGCCAGGAGAGAGAGGCCTTAGATACCAACAGTGCACGAGTTTCCTGAGGGCTCAGATCCAAGAAGCTGGCTCACTGCTGGATCGGAAGGGGGCAGTGGGCTGGCACAGTGCCTCGAGGCTCCTCAGGAAGGAGATGGTGAAAAGTCAGGCCCATGAAGGGTTCCAAAGAGGTCTGATTGTCAGTCACAAGGGTTGTGAGCAGGGCAGAGGGGATTTACTACCACTGTGCTCGGTGACATTGCGCGACTCACCTAGCCTTTCTGAGCTCCACTGCACCATCTCTAAAACACAGGTCCCTAACCACCACTTCATGAACAGGGTGTGTGGCGTAATATGCCAATGGTACAGGTTAGGTGAACGGGTAGGGATGCACAGCTTGGTGTGCACACGTGTGTCACACGTAACGTGTGACATGCTGAACACGTGAGGATGATTATTTCTAAGACAAGCCTTTCTTTCTGTGACCTCTCTTGGCCACCTGAAAATAAGAAGGTTTAGCCAGTGATCCTGAAGATTCTTCCAGAACTTAGGCTGAGTAGGTCAGAGGCTGGGCTTTGTGTTCAGATCCAGTTCTGCAGCTGGCTGTGTGACCGTGGGCAAGTCACTAACTTGCCTGATCCTCCTCTATAACGTGAAAGTACTAATTAATAATAACTTACCTCACCAGATGTTTGATGCTTCTCCCAAAAGGCGCAGGGCAGTCTCTGGGATGCTGACTGGCGGTGAGCTGTGTTTCCAGGCTTCTGGGTTGATGCTGCAGGAGCACGTGGCTCCTTCCGGGTCCCAGCATGCCCTGCCTGCCCCCTTCCTCCCCAATGTCTGGCTTCAGGGCATGCTGTCACCACTTTTGACCTCCGCTGCTGGACTGCACCCACCTCCCACACTGCCCCACGCCTGCCCATGGGAAAAGGCCTTGTGCCCTACAGTCCCACAATTCCCCAAGATCTCCAAACAAGCCCTTTTTTAAGCATCGCAGAGCAGCATGGGCATGAGGTCATGTGTCCAGCCACCACCGCACAGCACCAGGCTCATGTGGGGAGCTTTCTGCCTGCCTGCCAGGGACTCTTCCCTGAGTTCAAGATCACAGAATTGCAGGAAGGGCAGGGCAGGGAACAGACGGGAGTAGGGAGAAGATGGAGGGAAACCTCACCCTCCAGCCTCATGTCCCCTGTGTCCTCACCACACACGTGGCCTGTGCAGCCTGGTCACACGTGCGGCCTTCAGTTGGGAGGACCGACAGGTGGCTCCTTGAGAGAACTCACCTATAGTATGCTCAGCCAGCAGGAATGCGGAGACTCTTTTTGTGTAGGGGAACTTGGCCTTGTGCCCTTGTGCAGGCATGGGAGGGAATACCAGGAGCAGAGCCAGGGAGGGCTTCGTGGAGGAGGTGGCACTACAGTGGTCTTAAGCTGTGCCACTAAGCACAGAGGAGAGGTGTGACAAGCCAAGGCTCAGGTGTGAGCATGGATGGGTGCAAGGCAGACCTGCTGAAGGGTCATATGTAGTGGGGGCTTGTGTACAGGTGTGGCATTCATTCAAGGCTATGGCCTCTCTTGATATCTGGGTGACCCTCGTTGGGTGTTGCCTGATGATGTGGGGCATGGGGTCCCTCTCTTCCCTCTGCTGACCCCCGGGTTCACATCCTCTGCCTGTGCCCCTTCCAGACTGGCCGGCAGCCTCGCCTGCTGAAAGTGATCAAGAAGTGGCTGTTCCCAGCCTCCAGTGGCTTCCTCTTCCTGCTCTCCATGGTCATGACTGGCTGCTTCCTGTGGCAGTACCATCTCCCCAAGCTGCAGACTGGTGAGTACTGAAGCCACCCTAGCAGGTCCTCCTGAGCTTTGAACTGTCACCTTATACCCCAGTGCACGGAGGACCAGAAGATTTAGACTCAGGAGTTCTGGCCTCCATTCTCGCTCTGGGTCTCGCTGTGCATCTCTGGGCTAGTTGTGAGACCTCTCTGTACCTCAGTGCCCTCATGTATAAAATGAAGACCATAATGCCCCTGGAGTTTCCTTAAGCTACCGGCCTTAGATTAGGCAAAACTTAGGGTCCCTCAAAGATGCAAACAGTATTTCCCTTGCTCTGGCTTCAGCCACTGTGGGGAGATCTCCAGATCCTCCTTCTAAGAATCTCTCATCACTATGTCTAAGACCCCAAGAGGGACACCTCAGGTGTCTTGGATGGTGACTGCCATTTCATGACCTCTCCTTCCTGAGGAGGGCCAGCAAAGGAGCTGCTTGCGCTGCTGGTGATGAGCACTAGGCCTCCTGTTACTATGGCAACCCTGGGACTTCCAGTCTCCTGGGATCCTGCATGGTCCAGCGCACCTAGGTCTCTGCTGAAGTAGGAAAGCATGTCCCTATTCATTTCTGTGACACTTGCATTGCAGATGCCCTAGGGGTCAGTGAGCGCTCTGGGCTCAGAGTCCCACAGAGATTTCTGTAGACATGGCTCCTTTTGCTTTCCTACTAGACCCTTTTTCTTCCAACCCCACTCCTTATTTCTAGGCTAATTCCACAAGAAACTAGACCCCAAGTGGGCAGGCTGACAGGTCCTCCAAGAGGATGCTTTTAAAAATATCAAACTAACAATCCACGGCAGATTGGTTATTACTCTAAATACATAAAAGTGGCCAGGTGTAGAGTGGTCCACGCCTGTAATTCCTGCACTTGGGAGGCTGAAGCAGGAGAGTCTCAAGCTGAAGGCCAGCCTAGGCTACATATACAGCAAGTTTGTTGTGAGATCTTGTCTTAAAAATATATATTTAGGGAAATTATTTTTTAAAAGACATACAGAATAGAAGCCCAAGTTTTGTGTTATTAGATCGAACAGATTCAAACTTGCTATTTCACGCTACTATAAAAGTTCCCAACTGCAGCCAGGCGCAGGGGTACATGCCAACAGTCCCAGCACTCTGGGAAGCTGAGGCGGGAGGAGCCCGAATTCAGACTCAACTAGAGCTGAGTGGCTTAGACCCTGTTCCCAAAAATAAATAAATAAACAATCAGCAAGGATCTAAATGCTTTGTCTTCAGTGTCGTGCTTAATCTGTCACAAGTGGGAGACAAACAGCGCGTGATTTACAGACCACACAGGCACACACACACACATGCACACACACACAGTGCTGAGGCGCCCCCTTGAGGTGCCGTTAGACATGAACACCCTCGGGCCCTAGCAGACCACTGAGCCAAACCCACATTTGATGTTTCCCAAGTGGCCTTTAGTGTGCTTGCACACATCAGAGAAACGTGGGTGTCGAGGCCAGCCCTACCTGCCCTGTGGCTCGCGAGGCCAAGGCTCCAAGCAAGACCCTTACTCTCGGGCATTGAACTCGCAACGCGTGTCTGCTGAGATCCTCCACGTTGTCTCTTCAGTAACAAGCCAGCGGCTCTCTCTCAAATCCACTACCTCCAGCCTGTCCACAAGGTGGCAGCGTCCCTGGGAAGCAGGTCCCTTGAATCCTAACCTCAGTATTAGCTCAACCTCACTCTGTTGGCCAATGCAAGTCACAAAGCCAATTAGACTCCAGAGGCGGGTAGAGCCACACTCTGGACAAAGGCAGAACGGGTTTAAGGGCCTGGATGCCCAACGTGCTGCCCTTGTGACAGAACAAGTTATCTCTGAAGCCACACAGGACTCCCAGTCCACCCTAACATATATAATCAGCTTGAGGACAGGAGAGGCGGACAGACAGACATGCGATGTGTGCTGCGAGGAGCCAGAGTGTGGTCCACTGATCACATGGATGCTGCAAACTGACGGGACGTAAGGACAGGATACGGCAACGGGAGCTGTGGGCTGACGCGCGGGTCACCACGGCTAAGCAGCAGCGGCCCGTGTGGACTGGGCCTTTTCTACTGGGCACCTCAGTGCCTAAGTCCAGTCCTGTACTCTGACATGTCCCGGCAGGGCCCCTGCTGGCTAGGAGGACTGTCCACGAGGCATGGCTCTGGCCTTTGCTGCCATCTGCCCCTTCCTCTAGGATAACCCCCTTGCCCCTCCTGATCTCTGTCTCTCACCACCTGATGCTCCCTCCAGGTTCCATAGGACCAGATGTGACCTCTGCCCCCGTGAAGATGTGTCCCCAGCACCCTGAGCCTGTGCCCCTGGCTCACCCTCTTCCTGTGTTGAAGGAGGCCCTGGAAAAGGTCAGTGATGACCCAGGAGGGCGTGTGGGGGAGGCGTGAGTGGTGCAGGAGGGGGCTCCTTCCTGCTGGTAGTGACAGTCACTCATTCAGCCTGTCTGTGTTGAGCACCTGCTGTGTGCTGGGCACCGGGAACCAGGCAGGAAGAAGCCTGCCCTCAAGAAACTACTCGTCTGGGAGTGAAGGGAGCAGCGCAGATGTTTCTAATGCAGGGGCAAGAAGGAGGATAGGGAGAGTTCAGGGCCTATAAAGGCCCAGCTGGAGGAACCGGCTTTGGAGTTGGGCAGGGCTTCTGGAGAGAGCAGTGTCGTGAGTCCACAGCACAGAGGCCACTGCAAGGTGATCAAATGTGCACACACACAGGTGTACACGCACACGTCACAGTGCGGCTTCTAGCACGGCAGGATGTATCCGCCGTGCCAACCACTTTGGTAATTTACCTCAGGAGATGCAGAGACTGAGAAAACACGATCAGGAGCCCATGAGCCGCAGCATGGAGGGGGCACTTGGAACAACGGACAGGAAGGGGGGTGATCAGTCCGCAGAGGGAAGGTGCGAGTGAGCCACTGTGGACACTCACCCTGGCTGGAGCCCCTGAGAAGCGCTGGTGAGGAGAGGGAGTGGAACGTGCAGTGTGGCACCTGGGGTTGTAGAAATTGTTTAAAAAGCAACAGTAACAGCCATAGCTGCCTTCTGCTGAACATTGATGAGGCCATGTGCCACGCACCTGCTTGTACGCATGTCCCAGGATCCCCCCTACCTGCATGGTAGGAAACAGAGGCTTGGAACAGCAGCATTAGTCCCCGGGGTGGGCATAGAGGTAGGGAGCTTGGCTCCGGATATGCGAAACCCGTTGGCAAGGTGCCTGGCTGCTTGCGAGGGAAGGGCAGTAGCCAGCAGAGGAACGTGTTCGGGATGCCGCCAGCCATTAGCGCATGGGCAAGTCATTTCATGTCCCGTGAAGTCAGTTTTCTTATCTGTTAAACAGGGAGAAATTAGCACTGATTTCTTAGGAGGATCCAAAGAAATAATGAATGAAAGTCACTTTGTGTCTTTCTTGTCACATTCTGCACGCCCAGGAACTATTAGCTATTATCATTATCCTGATATTTCCTCATTGAAAATAATGAGGTGTTTTTAATAAATGATCTGTGAGGGCCTAGGGGTCCGTCACATCTATGGATAACGATGTCCTCTACTCAAGGAGTCCATGTAGGCCCCATGAAGGTCTGATAAGGCCTCAGGCAAGAGTTCTGTTAAGTCGGGGGGTTTTAGCCCTTCCTTCTTTCAGTTTTTAAATTTTTAATTTTGCAGTGGTGGGGATGGAACCCAGAACCCTCTGCATCATAGGCAAGCACTCTACTACTGAGCCACACACCCAGCCCCCTTCCCTCCTTTTATATTTTTCTAAGGAAATGTATCTCTGAGCGAAAGTCTTTAAGGAAGTCCTGCACATAATGCGTATTCCAGGGAAGCAGCTCTGGGAGAGGCTGAGGACTCACGGGATGGTATGGGAGACCCTGAGGCGGAGAGGTTCATGGCGTGCTTCCTGTGGAGCGTGGCTTAGGCCTCAGGCTGGGGTGCAGAAGGATGAATGGGGTTGAGGGGGATGCTGTCACCATATTCACACTCTGAGCCTCCTGTCCCTCTCCCCCAAGGTGGATGGGATCCTGCGTGAGGCCATGTCAGCCCCGGGCCTGGCCGCCATGTCTGCAGTTGTCATCCACAATGACACCGTGCTCTGGACTGGGAACTTTGGGAAGAAGAATGGCTCAGACCCAAATTCTGGGCGTCCCAACGAATACACCATGTACCGGTCGGTTGGTGGCTGCCAGGGTCCTGTAGAAGTGGGGGGAGGGGTGGGAGGGCAAGGGACACTGGAGGTAGGGGGTCACAAGAGAAGTTTGGCTGGAGTTCAAGCTTCCAGGGCCCTTGGTTACACTGTGACATTTCTATGGGAGACTGAAGTTCTGCAGGGACCAGTGAGTGCACAATGTCACCCCACAGGGTGGTTGGTCTGGACGGGATCCCTTTTGTAGACATCTCAGTCCCAAACTAGAAAAGGACTACTTGTGCTGCCCACCTCCTACCTGCTTCATGTGCCACCAAACCATACCCAGCTCTGCACCCTACCTGAGGTCCCTGTGAGTTGGGAGGGTGACCTAGATGGGAGCGGCCGAGGATGTGAGGTGCACACTGAGAATCCCCTTCCTGGGTGCTGGTGGCAGGACTCAAAGCTCACAGGGCAAGGGAGACAGTCATTCCCAGCGATGCTGTGGGGATGACAGGGTCCACAGGGAATCAGCACTCGTGCTGCTTATGCTCAGGGCCAGGCCCAGGGCCCACAGCTCTACCTGGTACCACTTATGGTACCAGGGACAACAACCACTGATCAGACACAAGACTGACCCAGGAAGGTCTAGGAAATTCCTTAAGGCCACACAGTCAGCCAGAGATGAGGACACACTAAACCCAGGCCTGCGCCAGGATGAGAAGGGCCTGGCATGGGGTAGGTGCTCAAGAGCATCTGTCCCTCCTTGGCCCTAGTGCTTCTGGGACGATCTCAGGCATCTGGAAGGCAGATGCAGAGAGGCTGGGAACTTCTGCCACAGATGTTGACTAGGGCGGAGTCAGTGCTCTTCTGGAGTACTAGGTCCCCAGATCTTGGTCTGTGGACGGCAGAAGATCAGAGGACACGGAAATGATTAAGATGTGATATGTATATGTGCCTATTTCCCAAATTGAATGTAATTATTATGTATCATAAGCATATATTAACAAAAATAATAATTCTAGAACCTGTTCTCCCTCCTATCTTGGATAAAATAATGTATGTGATTATAAAAATTAGAATATCAGGACTTGGCAGTCTGGGGTAGAGGGTGAGGGCTTGGCAGTGGGACTGACAGGTTGTCCTCTGTGCCTGTTCCCTAATACTATGCAGAGTCGCCAGCATCTCCAAGATCTTCCCGGTCCTCATGCTGTACCGCCTGTGGGAGGAGGGCACTGTGACCTCCCTAGATGATCCTCTGGAGCACTATGCCAGCACCTTCACCATTCACAACCCACTGGGCATGGCCTCTGCTCCCCAACACCAGGGCCTGATGGACAGGCTAGAGGAGATGGGCCCCGTTCCAAGGCCTTCGCCTGTAACCCTCCGAAGGATGGCTAGCCAGCTCTCAGGTGAGTCCCAGAACTTACCCATCATGACCTAAGCCATCTCAGGTGGTACTTGGGCCACAGTTTCTTGGCCTGTCAGGTCCCTGCTCTGCTCCCTGAACTGGCCACATTCCCATGTCCAGGGCTTGGGTGGGCCCAGGTAGAAAAGTCTGTACTGAAGTGAAGTCTGGGTGTTTGGGTGAAGTAGACCAATCAGTTTTGAGGTCAAAATCAAGTTGAGGTGGTCAAGATCTGCTTCTTTGCTCTTCAGAAACTCATTGAATTCATATCTGTTGGTAATTCTGTAAGAACAACCCAGTGCCCCTTAATGCCCATGTAAAGATTGCATAAAAACCTGAATGGTGAGCAGTTGGCAGTATTTGCAAGGGAAAATGCAGGGACTGGAATAATTATGGCTTAGTGGAGGAGCAAGTGCTCAGCATACACAGGTCACTGAGTTCCAACCTCAGCACCAAAAAAAAAAAAAAAAAAAAAAAGTTATACGCCTTTTGACTTCTAGGAAATTCCTTCATACATGTAGGAAATTACATTACAGAGGTACTCATACATGTGTAGGATGGAGTATGCTCACAGTTTGTATTCAAAAAATGGACATCACTTCCATCAATAGGGAAATGCAAAATGAAACTTTGACACAGCTATATTTCAAATACTACAGAATCATGAAAAAGGATATTTCTCTTCATAGACTAAGATGGAATAAAATACACTAATGTCATAATAACATATTTATGCATATGAGAATAAAAATAAAATATATGTACATATAAAATATGTATGTCCATATGAACACATATGTGTAATATATCTATGTGTTAGTTGCTTATTTGTTGCTGGGACAGAACACCCAACACCCACAACTTAAGGGAGGAAAGATTTATTTAGCTCACAGTTCCAGAAGGTCTCGCACAGTCCATTCATGCGCAGTTGGCGATGGTGGAAACACATGGCTCGGGGCATTGCAAACAGAAGCCAAGTGAGGAACAACAGAGTGAAGTTAGGAGTGAGCTGATGTCTGCAGAGTTAGGGAAAGGCCAAAGCTTTCCCAGAAGAAGCTGTGACAATGTTTCTTTTCTCTTCCTTTACTTAGTTCAAGAGACCAGTTGGGCACCCCACCCCCCGTGGTGGCTGCCCTCCCTCACTTCCTGGCCCACAAAGTCAACAACACACTTCTTAAGCTCTGTCCTGGGTGTCCCCCCCTCTCCAAGTCTCAACAAGTTCACCCAATCCCTCCAAATCAAACCCGAAGCATCGACTGCTACCAGCATGGTCCTACCTCCCAGCCAGGCCCCAGCTCCCAGCGGCACACATTCCACAGACATCCCACTACATCCAAATATATGAGGTTTTGAGGGACACTCCAGATCCAAACCTTAACAATATACATCACATAGTATACATGCATTAGTTTAAATAGGCACCCAATATCCACCACAGGGATCTAAAGAGATTAAGACATTAGGCTGGCTCTAATGGCTGGAGTGGAGGGGAAGAGGAAATTTTCATTGTATAACCTCTGTAGTTCTTAGACTTTTGACTCATATAAGTGAATTATTTCTTACAGGTAACTCATGTGGTAACAGTGAAATTGTGATAGCAATCTCAGGTGAAGGGAAGAAGGTGGAGGGAGGGCAGGTTGGGGCTGGGAGGCCAAGCATGGGACACCAGATGGGCAGGGCTTGGTGAGAGGGAGCAGGACCAGGAGGGACCCAGGTGGGATGAGACAGTTTGCCCTCCATGCTTCTGAAGGAAGCTCTGTTGGGCTCTGTCTTAGTTACTTCTGCATTGCTGTGACTCAATACCCGACACCCACAAACTCAAGAAAGGAAAGGTAGCTCACAGTCTTGAAGGTCACAGTTCATTCAGGGGCGGCCGGCAACAATCGAAGTACATGGCAGAGAGAGGGGTGGAGGCAGCTTCCCCGGACAAGCAGGAAGACAAACTGAGGCTACTTGAGACTAGTTCCCGCTCTCCAGGAAGGCAGGTGCAGCTTATGTATCCTTTCAGGTCTCCGCCCAGTAACCAGTCCCTCCTGCATCCAGGTGTGGCCACTATACATCGTTAATCCTAACTTAACTGCAATCCACCCCTCCAGACCAGACCCCAATTCACCAACATCACATGGTTCCATTAAAATACATGAGGCTTTTGAGGGACACTCCAGATCCTAACCACAACAGGCTTTGTGCCATCTGTGACTATAAATGGTGTGGAGGAGCTGGCCTAAGTACAGGGCAGTGGAGGAGGGGCATCCTGCCTCGTGGTGACTGACCCAACCAAGGGGAAGAAGGCAGGTACCATGTGCCCCACCCCAAATGCCTTTGATGGCTCGTATCTGTGGTGACCTACACACCAACCCTAAAGGTAGGTGTCCCTGACAGGTGCCCATCTCATCACTTAACAAAGTGCACCCAGGTCCCAGGTGTCAGCCAGTGGATGTGGCTGGTGTCACTCCCAAGCACAGAACTGGAGCCTCAGTTGGAGGACGGGTTCTCCTGAGGTGGCACAGGCAGGGCGGGACCCAAGTCCTCACAGGCAAGGGTGGCCCCGCGGCTAAGGGGACAGCAGTAGAAATGCTGCCCTGCTGCCTTCTCACTGCTGCCCTGGAAGGCCACTTGACTTCTCCAAGCCTTGTTTCTCTTCTGCATACTGCCTACGGCTAAGACTGCAACGGACAGTTAAACGAGCTCCTGAGCATTGCTGGTACCTGGCACAGCACCTGACAGAGCTCCTGGCACACAGCAGATCCTTGTCTGAGCTCTGCTTACCTCTCTGGTGGACCTAGGTTCCATGGAGCCTGATGTGGATATAATTTGGGAATCCTCTCAAGAACACCATATTATAAATTCTAGATTCCATCAGCCCTTGACAAGGGCTAAGCAGTGAGGAGCTCTGCGGCTCTGGGGTCCTGGTAACGCTGGGGAACCCCCATCGCCTCTGGCTCTAGGGCTCCCTCCCGGGGTGTGTCATCTGTTTTCCTCCATCTGTATGCAGCACAGGGCTCTGGCCTCTTTAAGAACCCCCTCTGGGCTCTTTTCCACCACAAGGGGGCCAGCGGAGTAGTCTCTTGCTTGGACAACTCTGTTCCAGGCTCTCATTCCCCCTGTACTGGGGATTGATGAGGGTCTTTACACGGGCTACATCCCCAGCCTCCTTTTTAGTTTTTACTTTGACTCAGGGTCTCAGAAAGTCGCTAAGTTGTCCAGACTGGGCCTAAGATGGCTATCCTCCTGTTTCAGCCTCCCAGGGTGCTAGGATTACAAGTGCACACAGCTCTGTCTGAGGGCCCTTGCCCTCCTGGAGTCCTACACTGGCTGTCTATGTCTTGCAAGCCCTGGCAGGGAGATGCCTGGAGGTGCCTCAGTCCTGTAGGAGCTAGGCAGCCGAGGCGCACGTGTGGAGTTTCGGGGCTGTGCACAACGTGGTGGAGGCAGCTTTTGAACTCAGACCCTGGGCTTCATCTCCCAGCTGCTCCTCTGAAACTCTTGCAGTCACTCCTGCTACCTCTTATGCTTATACCCACACGTTCCCTCCTGAAGCAGATTCTGTGGGAAGTACTCTCAAAATATGTCCAGAATGCATCACGCCTGATAGCCTCTGGAGTCACGGTCATTGGCAAGTCTCCTCACAGGCTTCCCGGCTTCCTCACTCTTCCCAACCTGTTTTCTCCCAGCAGGCAGAGGGGCCTTAGTAAAATACGCCATATTGTGTCATGTCTCTGCTCCACACCTCTGCGGTGGTCCCGTCACATGTGGGGCTTGGGGGTGGAGAACAGTAGGCCACAGTGTTCTGTGGGGCCAGTATTTTCTCCCCCTAGTGTCTCCCACCCCCAGTCCCTTTTTTTCTTACCTTCTCCAGCACACTAACTGTTCTGTGCTGTTCCTCACACATGTCATGACACTCCCGCCTCAGGGCCTTTGTGATGGCCTTTGTCTCTAAGACAGTCTTCCCACCTCACAGCTGTGAGGCTCACAGCCAGACCTTCTGCTGTCACCTGCGCCGTGGGCACCTTCTGCATGAGGGTTCCCTCTGACCACCTGGCGTAAAATAAGAATTCCTTTCATCTTATACATTCTACATAGCACGGATACTTGCTTGTTCTGTAGTAGAGTAAGTACCACACCAGCAGGCACTTGGCTTTGCTCCCTGCTGCTTTTCTAGCTCCTAGAATAACCCAGTAATGAGTGTGGGGGGGATCCTCGTTCTGTGGCCTTCCAATCTATAGCATCCAATGAATGGGAAATTCTAAACACAGGAAGAGCTGTTCAATAAACCATAGTTGATCGCTGATCTCAAGAAGTATATGGAAACTAAAATGTCTGTAGTTGACAACAGGTTCTTTTTTTTTGTGGTGTTGAGGATGAAACCAGGACCTCCTGAATGCTAGGCATGCGCTCTGCCACCGAGCCGCAGCCTCGATTGCTTTGGAGCAGCGCTACGCCCAGCTTTGTCTCCCACCTAGTCCTCACATCAGCCCTATGATAGGGGAATTCTTTTCCTTGTGTCACAGATAAGGAACTAAGGCTCAGACAGGTTCTATGATTTTCCCAAGGCAACGCAGGCCCCGCAGGTCTGACCACTGCCCTCCCCTAGGGCTGCCCAGAAGGCTGCGTTCCACTTCGCTGCTGTGGAGGGGGAGCACCCAGGAGGCCCTGAGCCTGCTCAAAGATGACGTGCTGGTGGCAGACCCAGGAACCAGGTGAGGAGGGCGCCTGATGCCCGACACACAGTTGGAGCCTCCTGAGAAGACTCACCCACCTGGGAAAGAGCTTCCGGGGTGATCAGAGTCACAGACACCACAGCTGGGAAGGCGAAGGCCGAGGTGGGGGGTGCAGCAAGGGGCGAGGAGCGGGGCCCACAGTCCAGCTTGCTTTCAGCCTCGTGTCCTTTCACTCACCAATGCCAAAAGGACCAACTGCCCGGAACTGTGCCCAACACTGAGACGTGGCAGTGACCAATCTTGCCCGGCCCTTCTCATGGAGGGGCTTTCAGATAAGGGAGACGCTGGAAAACTAAGTAAGATTTTCCCATGATGGGAATGAATGGGGCATTGAGGGAATCAGGAGTGGATCAAAGGGTTGTCACAGAACACAGAAGCCCAGCTCCGGAGCTGCACAGAGGACAGCTGGCACTGCTCTGCCTCAGAGGCCCCACTCTGGGCCTGCCACCCTGGGCTCTGCTCCTTTTCCACATTTCCCTCTGCTGCTCCAAATGCTGGGCCTCAGGCGCCACTTGCCTTAAAGAAGAAGGTCCCAGGTGATGCCGACAAAGGCGATGCTCAGGAGCCCAAGGCTGGAGTCCTTCCAGCTTTGCTCTAACCTGACCTGGGGTGAGATACTTCACCTTGTGAAACTTGCCATCATCATCTGACTATAGGGTAGGATGTGCTTATTTTCACCCATACCTTATTAATCCTCCCCTCCTGCCAGTACTGGGGATTGAACTCCGGGCCTTTGCACTGAGTTATATCTCCAACTTTTTTTTTTTTTTTTAAATCATCAGACAGGTTCTCAGTTAGTTGCTCAGGCTGGGCTTAAACTTGCAATCCTCCTGCCTCAGCCTCCCAGACTGCTAGGAGTATAGGCCTGCACCAGCACACCTGGCTCTGAGGCGCTATCTGAGATTCTAAAACAGCATCTGCTCTCACTGATCATTGGTGGTTGCCATGGGTCGGAGGAAGGAAGGGTGAGACCCTGCATCCTGTTTGTTATTCTTGAGTGACATGATTACTGTCACCTCTTAATAGTCTAAGAATTTCATCTTCCATTTGACAAAGTAAATTGCACAAAACTGTAGGGGACCTGACGGATAATATTTATTGTACCACCTTCCCATGTACGTGGCTGAGCTCTTGTCCAGCACGCTATGACCCAGGTCTGTTCCCTGCTCCTCTTAGTCTAAAAATATGGAACAGAGAGCCAATAACTTGTGACACCTTTCTACCCGATCACCTGTGATGCAGGGAAGCAGGCTTCTCACCAGCCCAGGGGAGGTCAGGCGGCCTTGCAGACAGCAGGAGCGGGTGGGGAGGGACCAGTTACAGACTGGAGATGTTCCTTGTGTCCCCATTCCAGCGTGTCCCAACCCTCCACTCCTTGCAGGTGCCATTACAGCACACTGGCCTTCTCCCTCCTGGCCCATATCCTGGCGGCCCACACCACCCATGGTGACTATCAGCGCTGGGTCTCGGAGAATGTTCTGGAGCCACTGGGGATGGTGGACACTGGCTTTGATCTCACGCCCTCCGTGCGCGCCCGCCTGGCAGCCGGCTTCTACGCCAGTGGGCGACCAGCCCCGCTTTATGACCTTGGCTGGTACCGTCCCTCAGGCCAGATGTACTCGACACCTGCGGACCTGGCCAAATTGGCCATGACACTCCTGGGTAGCGGACCCCAGCGCCTGCTGCGCGCCGACGTAGCCAAGACGCTGCTGGCCCCGCTGCTGGCATGCCAGGGGGCATATTTCGCCAATGAGACTGGCACCCCGTGGGAATTCCACGCGCAGCGGGGCTACCGCGTGGTGCGCAAGGACGGTGACCTGGATGGCTATGCTGCCACCTTCTCGCTGGTGCCCCCACTGCATCTGGGCTTCGTACTGCTCCTGGCTGGGCCGCGGCCGCCGGGACCCGACCTCGTGGCGCAGGTCTACGACGTGCTCCTGCTCGCCTTGGAAAGGGCCTTCCGCGAAGCTGACCACAGCCCCGCGCCGCCGCCCAGCGCGCGTCCCTTCACCGGCTACTTCACCTTCGCCAACAGGACCTTCTATGAGGTGCGCCCGGGGCCGGCGGGCGAGCTGCGCCTGCGCCAGTTCGGGCCCCGCGTGGAGGCGCTGGTGCCTCCCGCATTTCGCACGCTAGAGCTGCGCCACGTGGGCGGCCGCGTCTTCCAGCTGTATGTGGCCAGGGAGTTCCCGTGTGCACTGCCGCTTGGGGACACCTGGCTCTCGCTGGAGGCCCAGCACGGGCAGCTTGTCAACTTCTACCCCTTGGACCAGCACGGGCTGTCCCCGGGCTTCGATGTGCCAGGCCTCAACACGTACCGGGTGCTGCGGCTGCCGCGCAAGCCCGTGTTCAAGACCCAGTGATCCCACGAGAGCTCCGGTAAGGCCCTGATGCCTCCAGCGTGCTGGACTCCGGATTTCCCTGCTGAGGGTGTGACCGGAGACTGCAGCGATGCCCGGAGCTGGCAGAGTTGGGTAAGGCAGTGCTGCCCACAGTGTGGCCTCGGGCCAGGCCGTGTGCAAACTTGTCCTTCTTCAAGAGGGCAGGAATTTAAGTATTTAGAAACGAAATCATTAAAATGGTACTTTTCTGCCTATAGGATCTGAGTGACGCATTTTTATTCTTACCATTTTTTGTGGTACATTTCCTCAGCCCTTTTTATTTTTTCTCTTTTTCTTTTTCTTTCTTTCTTTTCTTCTTCTTCTTCTTCTTCTTCTTTGTTCTTTGCTTTGAGATAAGATCTAACTGCATTCTTAAGTCGCCCAGGCTCAGGTTGAGGGTGCTTATCCTCCTGCCACAGCCTGTCTGGCGGCTGGGATAACACGTGTGCACAACCGGCTCTGGCCCCAACTACCTGTTTGTATTTATTCGTTTATGTTTTTGAGACTGAGTCTTGTTCTGTGCGGCTCAGGCTGGCCTCAAACTCTGTGATTCCCACCTCAGCCTGCAGAGGGATTGAAGATGTGCGGCACCACTCCGACTGTATTTTGTCTTAAAAAAAATCTTAGAGTTACACTTCACTTAAAATGAAACATACTACCAATGTTCAGCTACTTTGCATTGCTGGGGATGGAGCCCAGGCCTCACGATCGCTTGCTAGGCAGCCCCTCTGCCACGAAGACACATCCCTAGCCACAGTTGCATGATTTTGGCCAAGGTTTATTCCCCTCCCACAACAGTTAGGACATAGGAGTTACTCATCAGAACATCCTCCCTGCTGTCCCTTTGCAATCGGCTCCCTCCCTGTCTGCTGGACCTATTTCCTGTCACTATAGATTAGTTTTGCCTGTTCTAGAATTTCACACGAATAGAGTCACACAGTGCAGTCTCAGTGTGTGTCTCCTGTGCTCAGCAGGCTCTTTCTGAGGTTCTTGTATCTAGTCTGTCCCTTTTTGTTCCATTATATAGATCAGCCACAATTTATCTCTTCACCTGAGAACGGACCTTGGGCTGCTCCAGATTAGGGCTTGAATAAAAAAGCATTCCGGGGTGGGTCCTTTTTGGTCCATACACACGTTCACATCTCCTGGGTGAATATCTAGGTGTGACCACCACTCAACTTCCAAACACTTGCACCGTTTTCCATCCCCCAGCTGACGTGGTTATGCTTGACATTGTCCGTCTTTTTGATTTTAGCCATTGGATGGTTGTGAAGTCATATCTGTTTCTCTGTGGTTTTGACTGTATTTGTAAAAATTTAAAAGCTCCTTATGTATTCCAGCTATAAGACTTTGTCAGCTGTATGTGGTGGTGCACGCCTGTAATCCCAGCACTCGGGAGGCTGAGACAGGAGGATTGCCGTGAGTCCAAGGCCAGCCTGGGCTCCACAGTGAGTTCAGGACCAGCTTGGGCTACAGAGCGAGATTCTGGCTCAAAAAAAAAGAGATATTGATATAATGCACTGGAGAACCAGAATATTTTCACTAGCACAAGAATCTCTCCTCCTTCAGTTACCACACCCACTCACCCACTCCACCCTCTCCTTCACCCCTGGCATCTGCCAGTCTGGCCTCTTGTCATCTCAGGAATCTTATGTGAATAGAGTCAGTGTGTAAACTTTTGGGATTTCCGCTGACCCACCCCCTTAGTGTGACCTTGGGAAAGCTGCAGGTATCAATAGTTGGTGTCTTTGTGTCAGAGTAGTGATCCCGTGGTGACAGCCACGGGTGTGGGACCATGTGTCTGCCCGTGCACTCGCTGAACAACCTCTGGGTTGTTTCCAGTCTCAAGCTGTTATGAATGGTGTTGCTCTGAACATTTAACCCATGTTTATGTGAACCTGTTTTTATTCGACTGGGATTAATGCCCAGGAGCACAACCCATGGGTCAAATGGTTACATGCTTAGTTTTGCCCAACTACGTGTTCTAGAGTAGCTGAGCCAATTTACTCTTCACCTGGCAATGTTGAAGCGATCTAATTTTCTCTTTCCCTTTTTTTTTTGGTGATGTCACTGTTTTGTACTTTAGTAATCGCAATAGATGTACAGTGATATATCATGGTGGTTTTAAATTGCATTTTCTAATAGCTAATTATGATGAACATTTTCATGTGCTTTTTCTCTATTTTTATTTATATATTTATTTATTATTATTTTGAGACAGGGTCTCACTCTGTAGCCCAGGCTGGTCCTAAACTCACTGTGGAGCCCAGGCTGGCCTTGGACTCACGGCAATCCTCCTGCCTCAGCCTCCCCAGTGTTTTCTGTTTATCTATATCCACTAGAGAAAAGCGTCTCTTTTGGTCTTTTGCCTGTTTATATAATTGAATTTTTCAAAACTTGAATTTTGAAGGTTCTCTACTTGTTTTAGATACTAATTCCTTTGTTGACTATATAGTTTGCAAGTATCATCTAGTTGGTAGGCAGTTTTCATCCTTTTAGGATCGTTTTCATAGCAATATTTTAAAATTCTAATCAAGTCCAATTGTGGTAGGCTGAATGATGGTGACCCGGATGATGGATGTGTCCTCTTCCCTTGAACCTGTGCAGGTCACATTACATGAGACAAAAAAGCCTTTGTAGATACGACTGAATTAAAATCTTGGATTATAGGAATGCCCCTTATCTGCACTCTCAAGAGGCCTTTTAAGAGAGAAGGATAGGGTGATTCCATACCCAGAGAAGGCGTTGTGGTCATGGAGGCCCAGATTGGAGTGATGGAGCCATAAGCCAAGGAAATAGGCAGCCACCACAACTGAAGAGAGCATGGGTGGGTGAGTTCTCTCCTGTAGCCAATGTGGCTGTGCTGTCACCTTGATTTGGCTCCTTGGTACTGATTGCATTTTAGTTTTTCGTACTAGGGATAGAATACAGAGTCTTTGCACTGAGCTATATCCCTGACCTATTGCTTTTAATATTTCATTTTGAGACAAGGACTCACTAAGTCACTAAGGTGCCCAGGTTGGGCTCAAACTTGGGGTCCTTCTGCCTCAGCCTCACAGAGTATTTTCTCTGACTTTTCAAAATTGTTTTTCCTTCTCTAGGTCTTTACACTTACATATTAAACTTCTTTGTCTCTGTTTTTGTGTTTTCTTACTCTAATGGCCATGTCTCTTGGCCCCTCCATAAGGATCTTGTCTAAGTCTACTACAAATCTTGCTGGCAATTTGGGAGGAATTTGATTGACTTGTGTATGGCTTTGAGGTGATGGGCATTCTCACTCTGTCGAAGCTCTCGATCTTTCAATACAATAAGGCTCTCTAGATCATCTTTGGCTTCTTTCATCAGCTTTTCATGACTTTATAATGTATAAATCTTGTGCAGGTTTCATTCAATTTCAGTGTAAGCATTTCATTATTTTAACATGATCAATCACCTTGTACTTGTATTCTAAATTTTAGTGTGTGCCTGTTCACTACTAGATATGCAATGGAGCTTTGCCTGTTTATCTCATATTGGTGGCTCTCCTGTATTCACTTATTTATTCTATAGGCTTTTAAAAAAATTTTTTTTTGGTAAATCCTTTAGATTTTCTCTGTAAATAACCATGTCATTTATAAACAGGGACAGGGACTGGGCGCTGAGTACTTAATGCCAGCCTGGGCTACATAGTGAGTTCAGGACTAACCTGGACTACAGAGTAAGACCCGGCCTCAAAAAAACCCCAAACTAAAACAAAACAAATAAATAGGAAAAGGTTTGTTTCTTCCTTTCTAATCTGTATGCTTTATATTTAATTTTCTTGCTGTGTTTCACAGGCTAGAATTTTCAGGACCTGCTGGTTAAGAAGGGTAGGAATCGTCATCCTTGCCTTGTTTCAAAAGTTAGGAAGAAAGCACTTAGTTTTCCGCCCCCGCGAATAGCTATAGGATTTTTTTTTTTTTAAGATTTTGAGTTTCTAATGAAACTTTTACAAGATTTACATGCTGTAACTATTTATGAAGTTGAGGTAGTTGCATAGTTTTCTGAGTGCACTTTTTAAAAAATGAACACGGAATTTTAAATCTTGTAAAATATTTTTTTGTGCAGAAATTGATCGTAACGTTCTTTTTTCTCCATAGCTTATTAATCTGGTAGATTATGTTGGTTAATATTTAAAAATAGTCAACCAGGCCTGGGGGTGTTGGTCAGTGGTAGAGCACTTGCTCAGCAGGCCTGAGGCAATGGATACCTGAAATCAGTCTCACTTGGTCATGGTATGCAGTTGTTTTTATACACTGCTGAATTCTAGTTATTATTTGCTTATCCCTGTCAAGTATTTTTTGCATATATTTATTGGGGATATCAATCTGTAGTTTCTTTTGTCTGTTTTATTTCTGGCCTTTTTTGTAACAAGGAGAATAACAGCATCACAAAATAAAGTGGAAAGTTTTCTCACCTCTTCTATGTTTTGGATGAGAATGTGTCATAAAATTTAAATTAATTCTTTTTTAAATATTTGATAATATGATATTTGTCAGTGAAACTGCCTGGGCCTAGAGGTCTTCATTTATTGAAGGAATTAAAATATTAATTCAGTTTCTCATTGCTATGGGGATACTGAAATAATTATGTCATGTAAGTCAGTTCCTGTGGTTTTTGCTTTGCAAGGGATTGGTATATTTTGTCAGTGTTGTCAACTTTCTGCTTGTAGAGTTTGTTCATGGTGTTCCCTTCATCCTCTTGGCCTTTACATGTTCTGACTTAACACCATTTCAGTTCTGATATTGGTAATTTGCATGTCCTCTCGCCTTTTTTGTGAATCTTGCTAGAAATTCATCAGCCGTACGGATTTTTACATTGAATGAAATTTCTGCTTCATGGCTTTTCTTTATTGCTTTTTCTGTTTTCCACATCATCAGTTTCTGCTCTGATTATTTTAATCTTCTGAGTTATTATGTTCTTCTTTTTCTAGATTTGTCCTGGCTTCTTGAGGTGAGAACTTAGATTATTGATTTGAGATACTTCTGTTTTCTAATGTTAGCTTTCTATGGTATAAATTTTCCTCTTGGTAATGCTTTTGCTGTATCTTGCAAATTTTAATATGATGTATTTTTATTTTCAAAAAGAGTGTTTTTTTTCAAACTTTTTTTTGTGCATGTGAGATAGGATCTTACTCTTTAGCCCAGGCTGGTCCTGAACTCACTATGTAGTCCAGACTGGCCTTGGACTAACAGCAGTCCTCCTGGTTCAGCCTCCCAAGTGCTGGGATTACAGGTGTGCACCACCACTCCCAGCTTATATGGCGCCAGGGAATTGAACTCAACTACTTAGTGCTTACCTTAGTCACTGATCCAGCCCCAAACTTTCTTTTTAACTACATGAATGTATAAGAATTACATTTTTTATTTTCCAAATGTTCAGGATTTTCCTGTTATTTTGCTGTTGGTTTCTAATTTGATTCCCCTCTGGCCAGAGAACACACTTTATATGAACTCACTTCTAGATGTTGAGATATGTCACTGAGCATCTCTCCCCAGCTCTGTGCTTAGTGACTCACAGTGGCAATTTGATTTGGCAAGAATATGTGCACCATGGGAATTGGTGGTTGCTACATATCAAGGCTTTGTTATTTCTTGTTTTGTTGATTGGCCAATAGGAAGTGGTGGATGAAATGCCAGTGCTGATTAAGTTTAAAAGTGTTTTATTTGTGTGGCCATCATACTATGAAAATCACAAAAATTGAGGACACATTCTTAGAATATTTGAAAACTCTTCCCTGAATCGGGAGAGAAGGCACTCTGTCATTGAGAAATTATAAAAGTCTACTGTGTTCTTTGTTGTCTCATTTTACCCCTTCACTGGAATGAAAATGTCAGCTAACACTTAGAAATTATACTTGAAGAGCTGATTTCGAACAATTCAGTCTGCCACCAGGCACAACCGTCTCTGGAAGGTTGTGGGCATTCAGTGATAAATGCAGGGGGTGTAGGTGTCGAGGATGGGCAGTGTCCACCAGCTGTCCGGTCCTTGAGCCACCTCCGGTGAGCTGGCCATCTAAAGACAGATAGCAGGCTAGACAGGAAACCATAATTATTTCCGCCTTCTTCATCCGGCTGGAGCGAACTCTTCCTATGGAGAAAGTCTGAGGCTGTCAGTTGGATCTGCAGCCCATGTGAAAGTCAGAGTGGGTTGTGATGACACATGCCTGTGACTCTTGGTCTCTACGAGACTGAGGCAGGAGGGTCACATCTGGAGCCCAGGCTACACAGTCTAGCAAGTTAGCAAGACTCTGTCTCAAAAACAAAAAAATAAAAATGAACCAGGGATACAGTGTGAAGGTGCTGAATTTAATCCCTAGTATCAAAAAAACAAGCCATAGTGGAAACTTAGGGACTTCCAAGGGCCCTCCGGGGCCACTAATCACCCTCCTCTGCCTGCCATATCAGTGTATAGATAAATTCATCATAAGTTGTAAATAGCATAAGCTGGAAAAGCATTTAATACACCTAACTTACTGAACATTAGAGTCCTGTGACACAGTAAACTTGTCTTTGTAATTGGAAGCTGCCCAGCATTACCAGTGAGTATTACACTGCAGATTGCTAGCCTGGGAAAAAGATAAAAATCTCAAAATTCAGAATATATTTTCTACTGAATGTGGTATTGCTTTTGCACCACTGTAAAATGGAAAAATCTTACACTGAACTGTTGCAATCTGGGGCTGCCTGTAATTCTGGCTCCCCACACCTTGGCCCAGATCTCTGTCACTGGGCCTGGCAGCTCCAGGCTCAGTCTTGGCCTGTTATTGGCTCCAGCCCCAAGGGGGCAGCGCAGTTCCATGGGAGGAGCTGGGACTTAGCCGCAGTCTCTAGCCTGTGTGCAGTGGGCAGGCAGCTCCCGGGTCTTAGGGGAAGTTTCAATCCCCAGTCTCCGCTGTGTGCTAGAGTGCTGCACTCATAAAGCCCTCGTGATACCATCTGTAAGGCTGTCCCTGCTTGAATCTCAGGCCTTTAGATGAACTTCTGGCACCCTACCTGTTGCATCTTCTCCAGAACTCGGCCGACCTGGGGAACTCTACCCCCACCCCACAACACACACATGGTGCTTTGGGGACTTGGGCTCCTTCCTGACTTGGTGATTCACCTTCCAGCCACCAACATGACTCTGGGCTCCAATTTCTGATGTTTCCAATAACCATGTGGACTGATGTGGTAGACCCCTTCACTTGGCGTCCTTGGCCTTCAGCCTCGTCTTCCACCCTGCCTCTCAATGTCACTGGCAAAGTGAAGTGACTCAATCATCTTAATCCATTTCCAGCCACACTCCCTATATTTCTCGGTCACTTCCAAGATCTGGTTTCAATGGTTCTGCCCGTCTCAGGTAACGCGAGTCCTGTCACCACCGTCAGTCACAATGGCCTCATGCGTTGCGCTGCATGGAACTCCTACCTGGCTTGGTCCTTGTCTCTATAGCTGTTGTCCTTCTTGCATTTCCTGTGAATTCCTTGGTCCTTCTCTGGCTTCACCGTCGCTGACCAAACCCCCGTCTCCCGCCTGCATCTGCTGACCCCGGTGGCTCCCACAAGACCACACTCTTACACCCACCTGCCTACTTGATGCCAAAGTGACATTTTGTACTCACGCAAAGTGGGGTTGTCCCTCTCCCCCACACCTGCTTCTCCCACACGTGCCCCAGGTCGGTAGAGGCGGCTCCAGCTTTCCTGCTTCTCAGGTCAATGCCTGAGGGCTTCCAGGCTCGCTTCCCCTCACGCCCACGTCCAATCCATCAGCAAGTCACGTTGGCTGTACTTCCTCTGTCTCCGGAATCCAGTCGCTTCTTACCACCCCTGCTCCTGCCTCCCTGCCCCAGGCCACCATCCCGTCCCTCCAGAACTGGAATAGTGAGGGCCTGTGTCTCTGCTTCCCTCTCATCCTCTGTGATGGTTGGTCTTACTCATCAGCCTGACGGGCCATAGTACTCAGCTATTCAACATTAGGCCGGGTGTTTTGTGGATGGGATTAACATCTATAATCAGTTGACTTTAAGTAAAGTACAGAGATTATCTTCTGTCAACGGGGTGGGACTCATTTAATTAGAGAAAGGCCTTGTTAAGAGCAAAATCAAGGTCTCCCTCAGGGAGTCCAGATGCTCCCCCCCCCCCCCCCATGTCTGCAGCCCCTGCACCTGCTGGAGAGTTTCCAGGCTGCGCGTCTGTCCCATGGATTGTGGTTTGTGAGCTGAACTAAGATGGCACTGTTTTAGGGCAGGCTGTCTGGGTTCCTATCCTGGCTCCTGTCCTGACTAGCTGTGTCACTGTGGGAAACTCCTTCAGTTGCCATCTCTCAATTTTCCCATCCATAGGATGAGAATATTAGCAGTGTCCCCTTTTTGGGTCACTGCAGGACAGTGCTACTCAAAATATAGATAGAACTGCTCCTCTGCCTTTCCTAGAACTGTTTTTTTTTTTGTTTGTTTGTTTGTTTGTTTTTTTGACACTAGGCTTCTAATCTGGGGTTCTCTACCACTAAGTCACACTCCAAGCTCTTTTTTCCTTTTGTATTTTGTGACCGGGTCTCACTAAATTGCCCAGGCTGGCCTTGGACTTCTGAGTCTCTGACCTCAGCCTTGCACAAAGCTGGGATTACAGGTGTATGCCGTCACATCCGACTAGAACTGTGTGTTACAGGTCTGTGCTGAGACAGGTACAGAGGTTTTAGAAACACACTCACCTCACCGTTGGCATCCTAGCATGGCACTGGTGGACTGACCCTGTGGTACAGTGGACGAACAACTTCAAGTACTGACTTCCCAGTCAGACCACATGTTGGATCTGTAGCAGGTTAGAAATTTAAAAATTAAAAACAAACCCAACCTTTCACCCCAGGCAGTCTGAGAAGCCTGGGTTCAGAGGACATAGCAGGACACTTGGCACAAAGCCCGACAGAGTAAATGTTGCAGAGTGTCGCTTGCCACTATGGTGTGGGTGAGCATGTATGTGACTCCGTGCACAGCGGGGTTCAGTGTGAGCATGCACCCATGCCTGTGTACCTGTCTCTATGCAGACTGAGTGTGGGAGTGGGAGGGATTGTGTGGAGCGTGTGTGGAGGGGGATGTGTGTGCCTGAGAGCGCACGTGCATATGGGAGTCCCTGACGTGTGAAGGTGTCCAGTGAGGTGCCTCTGGGTGCAGAGGGTGTGTGTGGGGGTGGGGGAAGGTAGGGAAGGGGCCACGGCAGCAGTGGTAGGAGTGAGAATCTCCACTTTTGCCATCGTGCTGCCCAGGGGCAGGGGGGTAGCAGGCAGTGGGCAATGGAGGGCTGGGCTGGTAGCCCCAAGACTCCATGTGTCGCATCTTCAGTTCCCCAGACAGGAATGGTCTAAGGCAGTTCCTGTTGTCTAATGGGGCTGGTGGGAGTGGAGTTGGGGGAGGGGAGAGCATTCTGCAGTCCCATGAGGTGGAGGTCTCCATAGCCATGATATGAAGCCCAGTGAGAGATGTGGAGAGAGGCCTTACTCTGATTCTTTTCTTTCTGCTTGGGGACATCTTGGGTGGCAGTGATAATGCCATGGTCCTTGGGAAATCACTAAGCCTGTGGCTTCCCACAGAAAGCCAGGAAGGGCAGAGGCTGGGCTCAGCTGAGAGAAGGAGAGAAGCAGAAAGAGGTTCAGAGTGTCCTGGGTTTGGAACCCCAGGGGATGGGTTGATTAGGAGTGGGCAGGGGAAGCCCAGTGTGGGCTAGGGACCAGACGAATGGAATTAGTAAGGGACTCAGACTTTCAGAGAAACCGGTTAGGACCGAGAAGCATCATGAGTGTTGCGTCTAAGGCTCCAGGACACTGGGGAAGGGCTTGAGCTTGTAAGCTGTGCTTTACCTGTGCTGTGTGCCTGTGTGCAGCACACAACCTGGTTGACCTCACTATGAGCTCACACAGAATGTCCTCCTACCCAGCACCCACAAATAGGGCAGACTTGCCAACCTGCAGAATGGTGTGCAGGGTCATGTGTAATTTGTGTGTGTGTGTGTGTGTGTGTGTGTGTGTGTGTGTGTGGTACTAGGGATTGAACTCAAGGCCTTTATACTGAACTATGTCCCCAGCCCTTTACACATACACACATGCGCATGGACACACACACACACACACACACACACACACACACACGCACAATTTTTACATTTTGACACAACATCTTGCTAAGTTGTTAAGTTGTCCAGATTGGGTTTGAACGTTAGGTGACCCCTGCCCCAGTCCCCCAGAGTGCTGTGGCCTCTCGGATTTCTTTATCTCAGGATATGGTAGACCCTTAACTATGGGCGTGCAAAGGACAGCTTCTAAAAGGTGTCCTCATAGTTGGGCATGGTGGCGGACACCTATGATCCCAACACTCTGGGATGCTGAGGCAGGAAGAGCGCGAGTTCAAACTCAGTTGGGAAACTTAGTGACTTAGTGAGACCTGTACTGAAACAAAACAATAAAAAGGCGTGGGATGTAGCTCAGTACAAAGACACTGGGTTGAATTCCCAGTAACACAACAAAGAAAGAAAGAAAAAAGAAAGGAAGGACGGAAGGAAGAAAGAAAGGTAGATCAAAAGAAATCCAATTGCCCTGCCTTAGCCCAGAATCTGCCACATGTGTTTGAACATGACACCGTCCCCAAGTCTTCCTTTCTCTTGCAGTGGAACATCCACTGGCATCTATTTGAGAAACATTGACTGAGCATTCAGCAGAAGTCAGATCTTAGCCTGCTGGGAACATGGGAGGGGTGTGGCAGACATAGGCCCTGCCATCCCAAGCTTCCTACCCAGAAAAATAATAATAGCTAGGTCCTGCCCAAGCCTCATTTTCTGTACTCCTCCCCACATTCTAGGAGTTAGACATTGTTGCCCCACTTTACAGATGTGAACACAAGGCCCAGACTTCTCCGGGACATACAGCTAACAGCAGAGATGAAACACAAACCCCAGAATCCCTAACGGCAGAAGTCAAACTTTTAAACATGAACAAGTACTCTTAGGAGTTGCTGCTCTGGTTCAACACCCCACCCTAGCCCAGGCCACATCTCCACCCAAGTCTAGCCCCAGGCCCAGCCTCAGCCCCAGGCCTGCTTCCTTCCTCAGCTCTGGCAAACTCCTAGTCACGCTGCAAAACTTCGCTCAGGAATTCTGGCATGCCCTATTTGTTCCCTGGGAAAGCTCACAGAAAAGACAAACCTGAGTCCAGGGGTCATTTTTACAATTCACATTTATTTTGGAAAAAAAAGGTTCTGCTAAAAATACTCCTACAAAGGCATTGGAGTAACGGGGTCAGAGTTGCTGTTGGACACAGCTGGTGAGACTCACTTGGTCACAGCAGTGGGGACCTAGAGGAGCCAGGTGCAACCCACAGCCATCGAAACCCCAGCTGCGTCACTCCCTGACCCCCAGCACTGTCAGGGAAACCCACATTCACAACCAGAAGAAATAGGGTTCTGTGAAATCCTACCAGACAGCCCGGCCTGCTGGTGGTGCTCTAGCCCGAACAGCTCAGGCTGGGAGAGCTTGGGTTGGCGGTCTGGGAGCTCAGTCCCACCACCCACGTCCCGACAGTAGCTCCAGGGAGGCCATGCCTAGGAGTAGCAGGGGAACCTGGGCGTGGGCTGGCAACGGATGTGCCCGTGGTGAAGGGCTGAGGGGACTGGTGATAGCAGCATAGCATAGTGATTGCGAGGGCAGCTGCTGGGCTCAGAGGCCGCGTGCTGGCCCTGTGGCAGGGCGAGCTGGCAGTCAGCTCCAAGCTTCCTCGCTTGTGGAATGGGAATGATAACTGTACCTGTTTCAGAGTCACGTGAGGATCCAGCAAGACCCTGTGTCTAGAAAGTAAGCACAGTGCCTGGCACATTGTTGGCACTCAGGAAATAGCAGCTATGACAATGACCAGGGCCCCTGCCATGGCCTACCCTGGGTCAGTCACACTGGCGCGAGTTGGTAGCCCTGCCTATCAGAGTCCTTGTGTGCAGAGGGGAGCAGTCAACTGGTCACTGAGCCCTGAGCCACCTGCAGGCCCCTCCTCAAGCTGGCCTCCTGCTCTGGTACACAGTGCTTTACCTGAGAGGAATGGACGGGGTCCTCAGAACGGGTGGGGGCTGAGTCACCGTGAAGATCTGTGTGCCAAGCATCAGAGAAAAGGACACTGGCCTGGGGATCTACAGTCACACCTTCTCCGCTCAGTTTTTAGACTGTGGCTGTGAGCCTGAAGGTGGGGGAGTATGCTTCATTCGGGGACTCCCAAGGCAAATCCCTGGCCCCGTCTTCCTCTCTGGAGTGGGAGGGTCTCCCGACCATTCCCTCCCCAGACTGAGTCACCTGAACAGTCAGAGTCCACCAGCCAGTGGGCACATGGCCCGGAAGGGGCTTTCCTTAGTTGCAGCTAGGAGTGGCAGTCCCCTCATCTCCATGAAGGCCTGGTGAGGGTGATTGTAGAGGCCTAGGAGAGGACTCTAGAATACTCCAGAGGTGAGTCTTTGGCCCTCTCCAAGATCCATCTCTAACTCAGATTCAAAGGATTGAACTGTTCTTAGAATTCAGCTTTTCCCTCCCTGTCTCTTCCTCTTCTGCCTTTGTGCTTTTTTTTTTTTTTTTTTTTTTTTTTTTTTTTTTTTTTTTTTTTTTTTTTTTTTTTTTTTTTTTTCCTGCTAGGACTGTTGGTTTGGAGACCAGTGATGGACCTTAGGACCCGAAGCTTCAAGAGTTAGCAGCATAGAGTCAGCTACTGATGAGATTTAGAAAACACAGACCGCCCCCTCACCCTCAGCATCTTAGAATGATAGGGTTTGGCAATCTTAGAATCTTGAAATTCCTCACCAGTGGAATGTTAGAATTCCTGACTCTTGCAGGCTCAGCAGGGCCCCAGAGTGTCTGTGTCCCTGGCTGTAACCTCCTCTAAGACGCCTCATGACCTCCTCCCTCCCTCCACTCTCCTGCCAGTGCTCAGAGCCCTCTTATCCAGTGGGGGTGGGGGGGTGGGGGGGTGGGTTGCTTGACTCTTGGCACTCCGCCTCCTCCCAGGAAAGCCAAGTCTGACTGGGTAGCAGGGGCTAGAAAGGGGGACCTGAAGCTCTGGGTCCAGCCGGAAGCCCCATTCTAATTGTGCCAGGCCCACCTGGCCAGGTGTTGAATGATGGGCCTGGGCAGTAGTGGTGGGGTCTATGGGGTCTCCATAGGGTGGCCCTGGGTGGGCTCTTGGGCCCCTCAGATGTATTAAATTCTCACTACTTATTGCTATCTCAGCTTTCCTGAGGCCGCTTTCATGTTGCGAAGCTCGACTCTGCCGGCCTTGGGGTCTGGGAACTTTTCTAACTTCCCTGAAATCTCCGCTCAGGCCAAACACATTCCTGAGGGTCAGCCCTGCACCCTCTGTTTCCAGGGTCCTAATCCACGTCTGAGATTTACCTGATGATGCCCACCCGGCTCTTTCCTAACCCCATCTCCTGGCATCGGTATAGGCTCCTGGACCCGGCTTCGGGGGATTCTGATATAGAGGGCCAAGATGGAGCCTGGAAATCTGCAGGTCAAACAATGAGTAGCTCGGGAGATTCCGATCCCAGTAGGTGATGGATGGAGGTGGGGAGGAAGGAGCGCTTCAGGTAGATGGCCTGCTGGGAATCCTCTGGGAATCACCTCTAGGAATCAGTTTCCTCACCTGTAAAGCTGGGAGGCTACTTTGGCACCTGGCGTATGGTAAATGTTGACTTATTATTGCATCGCCCGTGGCTTGGACCTCCTGAGACCAGCCCGATGGGGGATGCCCGAGCCTTCTCTCCCTGTGCAGAAGATAGCTTCCTGGTGGGGCACATGCCTGGCATTCACAAGACCCAGGTCCATCCCTGGCACTGCAAAAACAAAAAAAAAGATGAAGGCCAAGTCCTTTCCTGAGACTAACATTTCCATCTTGCTTTCCCTGAAGGGGAAGCTGACCAGCCTCGGGGCCATTCTCCCCGCTGAGTTCTACGGCAGAAGCCGTACAGTGGGAGATGAGTCAAAGCCAGCTGGTGAAGGGGCATGTGGGCGTGTAGCGTCACATGACCCTGGGGCTCCCAAACTTTCCTCAAGATCATGCACCATTAAAAAGGACAGGACCCCAGGCCCCTACCAATGAGTCAGGTGATCTGTCCCAGGCTGGGGTGTCGGGACAGAGGTGGGCTTCCTCGGCAGTTCCCATGTCCCCACATGATTCGCAACTCTGCTCCTATGGGGCCTGGCAGCGCTCGCCTCGCTTCCCCCCTAACCCCCCGCTATCTTAGAGTCACCCGGAAAGCACCATGGCCATGGCTGAGTTAAGAATCAGGTAGCACAAAAGCCCACCCTGCTGTTCCCAGCAGCTGAAGTGACTCTTTGGATTATCTGCGCCAGTGAGGATGGAAACAGAACAGCAGGCCCGGACTCTGGGATCCACAAGGGCTGCGCTGGGGGCTCCTCCTCCCAGGGGAGGGGCCTCTGGGGGGCATCCTGCCTGTCACAGAGGAACTCACTCCTCTTTCCTGAGCCTGATGCTCACCCTGGTACCTTTCTGCTCACGAGCCTCTAGGCTGGACCGTACCGCATATCCAGACTGCCTCGACCACCTCTCGTAGCAGCCTGCGCCTCTGCCGTTCCTCCGGCCCATCCAGACACAAACTGTCACCACATTGGACCATTCTGCCTGCTGCATCTTGGAATGACTTTCCTCTCGATCGCTTATCCCAAAGCAGCCTCCCCAGGAAGTCCTCCTCAGTTCATCTGTGCCTTCCCTTTAGGGCCAGGAACTTTCTGCCATCGAGTGGAGTGGACACTGGAAGAAGATGAATCAAGGCCCATAGCCCTGCTCTCCCCATCCTCTGGTTGTATCCTGAGCCAGCTACTGCAGTCCTCTAAGCCTCTTTATTCTGTCCTGTGCTCTTGACTTATAGATGGGAAGGTGAGGTCCCATCGGGGAGGCACACCCCACCCCAGGTTCACATCTCTAGTCAGAGACAGAGCAGGCTGGGCCCGCTCCCCAGGTTCAAGGTGCATTGTGACGCATCCTGTCCTTGGAGTGACTGACATGATTTTCCCTGGCAAGGGTCTTCTAGCCTTGGGAACCATCTTGGAATTCTGGAGCCCTGGAGAGAGCTGGGAGTGGGCGAGGGTCTGGCACTGGGTTGGGCGGCTTTCTGGGTCCTGAGTTCTTCCTGTGTCTCAGCCAGCCATGAGGAGGAGAGGTGTGGGGCTGGGAGCTCTCATCTTTGTGACGATGAGCCCGATCTAGTGCCTGTTCACAATGGGTTGGCAGAACGCCCCAGAATGGGACAGGGTGGGGCCAGCTAGAAATGATGGGGAAGGCAGAAGTGATGCCATCTGAGCAAGAGGTACTGCAGGTTAGCAAACAGCACCATTCTGAGCCTCGAGTGTCCCCCACAGCCCGTGTCACTCTAGCCCCTGCCCTGAGCCTTGAGCCCAGCACTGAGGCTATTGTCTGTTGGGATCCATCAGCCCACGTCTTCCCAGGTGACAAGCACTTGGAATTATCCCAGGATGAAGCCGCTGATGATCGCCAACAACGATCCTTTTGAGAGGCTACCGATGAGGAGGGACGCGGGCGGGGGCATGGCTCTCTTACCCAGCCTGGCTCGGGACGGCTCTGCCTGCCGCATCCTTCCAGAGCAGCTGGCCCCATTTCCACAGTGTCCTGGCCCAGGTTCACAAGGCAGCTTTCTTTCCTCAAGAACCAACTGTGTGCTGAGCAGCCGGAAGCTCCTCTTGCACTGCTGGGCAGGTGGGGGTGGCACTTGGGAAGGTTGATCCAGGAAGGGATTAGTAACCAGGCAGCAGTCTGCTCCAGGCCATGTGCCCAGGCAGGCGGGTAGAGTGAGTAGAAGGCGTTTGGCAGCAGGATCTACCACTCCCCCGCCAAGCAGCCAAGCAAGAAGTGGTGGGGGGACTGCCCCTGCATGGAGGGGAGAGGGGGGGTGCCTGCACCCCAGGATGGCACAGGATGTCTCTGATAACCTGCAGAGGAGATGAGGGCCTGGGTGCACCCATTCTCTAGGAAGCCAGAGCCACCAAGGACCTCAGGCCCTGGAGGGTGGCCGGGCAGGCATGCTGGCTAGGAAACACCAGCCTAGTGGCTTAGGACAGGAAGCCATCTGACGGAAACAACGACTGCCAGCCCATGTGGGGCCTGGAGCAGTGGGGGGTAGGCTAGGGAGGCAGAGTTAATCTAAAGAGCATCAGGGCTGTTTCCTCCAGAAGGTGACCTTGTGTGTTGGGACAGCTGCCATCCGCACTGGGTCTCTTTGGGGCACAAAAGGATGGCCTGTGGACCACTGCCGGTCAGTCTGTGGGAAGCCTGCCAGTGCTTTCCTGTGGCTTGCCATGCTGTCCTCCCCAGGGTCCCATTTTCCTCTCTAATCCCTTGCCCATCACGGACTCTAAGAACAGGTGAGCGACAGACGACAGGCTGGCCTATGTGGGATGCCCTGATCGAGGTGCCTTCAGCTGGTGGACTGTGGCCTCCATCTCTCCCACTGGGCAGTCTCCTCAAAAATGTTCTGCAGACAAAGGGTGAGGCGCTAAAATGGGTGTCCCTGCTGTCCTGCTCAGCCAGACTTGAGGTCCACGCACGTCCACCTGCCTCTCCTGCCACAGAAGAATTCCGATCTGACACAAGTAGGAGCTCAGACGCACAGAGAAAACCAGCATGAGCCTGGACAAGGAGATTACACAGGGGTCCACAAGCACCCTGGGGTCCTCATACCTCCACGGTCACAGTCCCATCTCATCACAGCTCACCTGCCATCCAGAGTCCCCTTCCTCAGGCCCAAGCGTGCCGAGTGCACCCTGTCTACTCGCTGCTCCTGCCATTCCTGCAGCGGCTCACCCTGCCTCCACGCGCACTGGGCACTGAGTTCTGACCCACTTCCAGCATGTATCTTCTGCTGACTGTGCTTTTGACACATCATAGCCAGAAAGGGGCTTCTTTGTCCTCTGTATTTTCTCAGCCCTGGGCCTTCCTGAATCCTGAGTGCGGGAGGGTTCCCTACAAGAGCACTGAGAGTCACTTGGCACATCCAAAGGGCACCACGGCCTCCTCTCGGAACGTACGAGAACAGGATCATTTTATAACTAAAGTGTTTATTTCCATTGACTTCACTAACCGAATGTTCCGCTCAGGTGCCTGCATTTGCCCATAGGAGGGAGCTGGAGGCCGGGCCCCTGGCTGATGATCTCCCAGGAGCCAAAGTTTTAAGGCCTGGGCAAAGGCCAGGGAGGGAAGGAGGTGGGAGTAGGGTCACACGCTTCCTCCTGGGAAGAAGGAGCTAGCTGCCCGTGTCTCAGAGGGCACCTCCGGAGGGCTGGGGTATCACAGTGAAAGATCCGGGTCCTGGCCTCCCATGTAGCCTGTTCAGGTTCCCAGAGGTGAAGCTGTGGTTGGCCATCTGTGGGCACTCAGGGACCTCAAAGGGACCCACGTGCCTGGGAAGTACTGGATAGCATGGAGCAGAGGGAAAGCAGGAAGTGGGTGAGGCTTTCCAGTCCTGGAGCCCACTTCTGTCTCACTCTGCCGCCTTCAAATGCAGTCCTGGGTGGGATGCTCTTCCACCCTAGCTCTCCCCCACACCCCAAGTCTCGCTCAAGTCTCTGAATGGCCCAAGTGGCCCCGTGGCAGTTGGCTTTGGTGAGGCCTGGCAGCAGGTGGGAGGAGGGAAGGGTGTCAATGAAAACCATATAAAAAATCCAGAAATGTGCATATAAAATCTCGCCCTTGGTGTATTGCCTAAGTCAGTAAGCAGAAAGCACCTTCTTCCTGGAGAAGGATCAAGTCCTCAAAAGGTAGGAAATGTCAAAGTGTCACTTCATTGTCATTAAAAATAAAACAAAAAACGAACAAACAACCCTCCCCAAACCAAAACCACCCCTGACCAAAATACCCCGGAGCCCATGAATTGCTGTAAACAAACCCAGATGCAAGATCAACCCTTCTCAGTGGCAGTCGTCGCTGTGACAGTCACCGCAGCCTCCGTCCTCCGGTGAGGGCCCCTGGGAGTGGCACCCAGGCCAGTTGGGCAGCTGCTGGCTCAGGTGGCCGTGCTTTGGAGGGCCACCTGCCCTGGTGGCCCCCGCTCTCCTGGACCAGGGCCCCTTCTCAGCCCCATAAACCCACAGCAGAACAGTCTCTCTCATTGGAGTTTCTAAAATAATCTCCAAAGACAGAAAACTACTTCTGTTTGCTTGGTGGCAGCTGGAATAGATTCTCTGAGTAGTTCCGGGGCGGCTGCTGACAGGTCTCCTCCGCCGAGCACTTGGCTGCTGAGTGAGGCCCCCAGGAGTGGCCCAAGGACAGGAGAGAAGGGCACCCCCATCCATCTCTCCCCTTCACATCTGTTTTCCTGAAAGTGTTTCTCGGCTCTGGCCAGGTTGCCTTCCCACAGGCAGGCGGTCTCCAAGTGAACAAATCGCATGGATCTCCAAGCCCTTTCTTTCCCCCAAGAACGTCATCACTTTCCTTAGGAGAATCCTCTTCTAAAAATATTCCTTGTACGTCCCACCCCCTCCCAGATCTCGGTCTCTTTTCCCCCCGAGCCCCTTTGATTCCGTCGGTTCAGCTGCACGTGTTCTTGGTGGTGTCTCATGGCTGGAGCACTGCTTGGTTCTTCCTGTTGCCCGTGGCCTCCTGGCAGGTGGCTGACCCTGCAGAGGACGGAGCACCAGGGGGGCCGGTATGGGGCAGGGGGGTGGCCCAGAGGACGGACGAGGCGAGCCAAGGCAGGTGAACGTCAAACCTCCACTGACTGGATCTGGTTCATTTGGGCCCGCATCACCTGGATACTGTTCAGGATTTTTTTCTGGTGGCCAGCCAGGGTGACCCCAACTCGGAGAATGTCCCTTTGGGAGAGAGGCATGTGTGTTAGGGAAATGTGGGGGTGGAGGGAGCTGTGGGCCAGGGAGGGAAGTGTGCGGATGAGGGTGGGCGCAGATGGTGGCTGTCAGGCACGATCTGGACCTGCAGGTGACCCCAGAGCAGGCTGTCTTGAGGCTCGGTCCCCACCTCCCTGCAGGACATGCCTATTCCTTACCCTCAGGGCCCTCCCTCCCCCTTGGCCAGAGGGGCACATGGGGACCGTGGCCCGGGGTGAGTGGAGGCACTGGCCACTTACTCCATCATCATCTGAGACACGACGTCGAAGGAGGTAAAGCCCGCGTTGGCGAAGCTGTCCTTGTACTGCCCCATCTTGATGGCCTCCAGCCACTCGTCCACTGTGTTAAAGCTGGTGTAGTCAGGGATTGTGCGGTCCAGCAGCGGAAGGTTGATGCTGGTGGAGGGGGACAGAGACGGTCAGGGCACACGCTCGCAGGGAGCATGAGGGTGGCACTGTACATGTATGTGTCTGTGAGGATGAGGGTAACATGGGCATTTCTGTGTGAGGGTGGTTAGGAGTTTGAACCTGTGTCAATGTGCATATATCTATGTGCGGGTATGTGGTGGTGAGCGTGTGTGCAGGACTCAAGGCTGGGGGGACCTGGAATGTCTGGGACGTCTCTGCTGAGGCTGGACTATGGGAGTGAGGAAGGGAAAGCACTAGGTGCTTCCTGTTTTCCACAGAAGGGATGGCAGTGGGCTATCTAGGTTGATGACTCCGTCTCCCCCCGGCCTGCCCCGTTCTCCATCCTCTCTCCCTGGGCCGTGCTACAGGAGGTCAGAGAGCTGCGGGAGCCCAGCAGTGGCTGTCTGGCTGGAGAAGAAATGACTCTCATAAAGTTAAAAGCTCAGAATGATCTTTGCCCGAGTCAGGAGTGGCTGACACAGGGTCATGGTGAGGAACAACAGATACATGCACAATGATCCTTTGGCCATGAGAATGTGCCATGTGAAGGACTGTGGCCCCAGGAGTCTCTGGGCACAGGTAGACTTGGGTCTTGAGGACACATGGCTGGATGTCCCTCAGAAACCTTTCAAGTCTGTGAGTAACAGAGAGTAAGAGGGTATAGGGTTAGCAGCTATGGGATGGCCACTCAAGGCAGGTGGTGGGGGTGCTGTATCCTGGCAGAGAGTCCGTGGGAGCCTGGGCAGAAGGGAAGCCCCAGGGGACTTAGCTGAGCCGCTCTCCCTGGCGCAAGGTCACTGACCAGAGAGTGTGGAGACATGGATGTGTGTGTGTGGTGTGTACCTCTGAGTAGCCAACTGTGTGTGAGGACCTGTGTATGGAGGTATGCAGTCATGAAAGCCCAAGGCTGTGTATCCGTGTGTGAGATTAAGTGTGTGTGGGAATGAGCATGAGTGCTTGTGCCTGTGTTGTACACGTGAGCCATGTCTCTGTGCATATGCCTGTATTAACGAGGTTGCAAACGGTCGTGAAAGGGATCAGCGTGGAGTACGAGGGTGGCTGGGGAGGGGAATTTATTGACAGGGCCATCTGTTCACCAACTAAGATTCTAGATCCTTTGGTTAATTTTTCTTTAATGTCATCCCCCCACTATACTTTAAAAGAGACTTCCCCTGCCACCCAACAGGAGGCATCCATCAGTCCTGTGCACCTGGAGGCAGGACAAGATGTCAGCAAACGCTAGTCCTATCTCTCCCCACCCTAAGACGCGGTGGGGAACTTTTGTCTGAAGCAGAGGGCAGTGTGGTCGGAGACTCCAGTCTCCGGGACAGAGGAGAGGATGGGGCTGAGGAGGCATGGCCAGGAGAAGGGGCGTGGTCAAAGCTGCCTACCCAGAGGAGAGGGGCGCCATCGCTTTGAGACTGTTGGGATTACGGATCATCTTGTCCAGCGTGTTGACTATCTGGCCGAACTTGGGCCGGTGGTTGCGGTCCTTCTGCCAGCAGTCAAGCATGAGCTGGTGCAGGGCGCTGGGACAGTCCATGGGTGGTGGCAGCCGGTAGTCCTGCTCAATGGCATTGATCACCTGGTGACAACAGAGAGATGAGTGGGGTTGGCACCTGCCCTCTGCCAGGCCCATCCTCTCCCCAGGGCGCTGCAGGCTAGCCTGTTTGGTTGTGGCGACAGCACCTTCTCCTGCAGGGCGGGCTGACTGGGGCTCCCACCAGCCATAGCTTCCGTCTGACTTGGTGTCCGGGGCCCTGAGAACAGGCCTCTCCGGTCCCTGCTTCTGCCTCGGTGGCTGCATTAGTGATCTTGCTCCCCGTACAGCAGAGACACCCCTGCTCTCAGGACTCACAGCACAGCCTTGAGCCTGGCCGCTGTCCCCTGCCCACAGCCCCCACCTGCTCCTCTGTCAAAAAAGGCGGAACACCCCTCTCCAATCTGTCCCGCTCCTGTGACCAGATTCATTTTCTACATCTTGACCAGGAGTCAGCTTCCTAGGTCAAGAAGTTTCTTCAAGGAAATGCAAATCCTCTGGGTCACTTAAAACACCTCCTCATAAAATCTCATCAACTTTTCTGCCCAACATCCCATGGCTCCCCAGCCACCTCCTTATGCCTTGCCACTGGGCTTTTGCACAGGCTGTTCTTCCCACCTGGAGGCCGTCACATCCTGCTACTGCATGGGTCCCACCTGGTCTGTCAGCCTTTTTGGCTGATCTTGTCCCTATGACCCCAGAGTCAATGACTGTGGGGCTTGACAATTGCTTTCTCCAACTTAGCATGATCCTGTGAGCCCCCGATAACTATGTTTGTTTTCATGAGTAATTGCGCTCTTCCCCCCAGTTAGGTGACAGAGACCTGAAGGGCAGACACGGCTTCATTGTGGGTTGGCCACAGTGTTAATGCATCCTTTAGTTTTGCTGACTTAAAAAAAAATAGGTAGAACAGATCTTTATTTAGAAACAAAGGACAGGGATAAAAGCTCTCACCAGCTGGCAGGGGTGTCCCGAGTGGGTTGGCCCCATTTTGCCGATTTGTCAATGGTTGACTTTCCCTCCTCTCTACCCTCTGGAGAGTCCAGTGCCCCATGCAGACATATGAATCAGTCAACAGTGGACTGGAAACACCCTCCCTTCCCCATCTGCCCAGCTCCGCAAGACTTACGTCCTGGTTGGTCATGTCCCAGTAGGGCCGTTCCCCGTAGGACATCACCTCCCACATGACGATACCGTAGCTCCACACGTCGCTGGCTGAGGTGAACTTCCGGTACTGGATCGCTTCTGGAGCTGTCCAACGGATGGGGATCTTCCCACCCTGGGGGACAGAGTGAGGAGACTGATGGGTGACAGGCTGAACTGCTTGGCCTTTTTACCCAATACTCCCATCCTAGGTTGGATCAATTCATGAAGCAGCTCATTGCTCCCCAGACTTGCCATGCTGCCGCAGGCCATGAAGCATCTGCACATGCTGTCCCTTCTGCACACAGTGCCTTTTCTCACTACTACCTGGACCCCTCCTTCTCATCCTTGAGTCTTCTGAAAGCCTGTCGCTGTCTCCCAAGAAGTTACTGGTCTCCTCTAATCCTACAAGTCTGCCTCCCCTCTCTCCACTGTGGTGACACTTTTGCATGGCGTGCTCTACCCAGCACCAACCTGCCCAGCTTTCCTTGCGCTAGCCTCTGAGCTCCTGGAGGGCTGGGCTGGGGTCTTCTTCCTGTTAGGTTAAAACCCTTCATACTGTTGGAGGAGTATCTTGACCCTGCATGTTCACAGCCTTAGGAAGTGGCCCGCCCAGTTCTCTGGCAGTAGTGTTCCCCTCCCCCACCACCTACCTTCTGATCACATGACCTTGCCATGAGAACATGACGCTCAAAGACCCCTTACTGGCCCCTCAGCTCTCAGCTTAGATGTCATCTGCCCAGCCTGGCTTTCTCTGCCCACTAGGGCCGGATGACCTACTCCCAGCCCTGTCACCCTCCGGTGCTCCACACACCTGTGCCCCACCAGCCAGCATGCTCCAGGAGGGCAGGGGTCATGGTTTATGTCCCTCCCGGTCTCCAGGGCCCAGCACAGCGGTTTCTGCCCATGTCCTACCAGGGCGCTGGTGTAGGTGGGGTCTGACGTGTCATCCTCCAGGAAGCGTGAGAGTCCAAAGTCAGATACCTTGCAGACCAGGTTGCTGTTGACGAGGATGTTGCGGGCAGCCAGGTCACGATGCACATAGTTCATGTCCGCCAGGTACTTCATGCCGGCTGCGATGCCCCGCAACATGCCTACCAGCTGGATGACTGTGAACTGCCCATCATTTTGCTGTGGGAGAAGGGGGGAAAGCAGTCAGTGGAAGGGCAGGCAGCAGAGCACTGATCACCCTGCTACCTGGGCCCTGGGCTGCCTGTGGGAAGGACGTAGGTGCTCTGGGCCCCAGAGGGGCTCGTGAGAGACTAACTTCAAGGGGGTGGAGGACACACCTGTTTGACTCTGGCTTTGCCTCTTCCTGGTTGTGTAACCTTGGACACATAGCCTAGCCTCTGAGTCAGTTTCCTCACCTGTGTGTTAAACAGGAATAAGTAACATATACCTCCCACAGCTGAGTTAAATGGGAAACTGCATGTAGGCACCTGTCACATGCTTCATAAACAGGTGCTGAACGGCTGCCCATGGCATGCTTCCGACACCGAGGCCTATCTGTGCTGTCCAGCTGGTTGATGATGGTCTCCCAAGGGGCCTTGGAACTTCCTCTAGTGCCACTGAGCTCTGAGATCCTCCCTCCAGCCTTTGCAGCTTTGAGGAGCTCCAAAATCTAGTGGAAGCTCTGAATGAGGTCCTGAGACACCTGCTACAAGTCTGAGCTCTCACCGTGAGCTTGTGGCTGACTCTGGGCAGAGCTACCCTCATCTGAGCTTGGTTTCTCCACAGCATAAGGGAAAGACTGGCTAAGAGCACAGATGGAATCGGACCTCAGGTGCATGCCAACTCTGACCCACTGCTGTGGCACCTGGGGAAACACAGCAAAGATTCTGAGATCTTCTCAGCCGTGGGGAGAGTTATTGGGACTGAATAGCTCATTTCCTGGGGAAGGGAATGAACAGTGACATTCATTCCTGACTTAGAGCTTTCCCAGAACCCCATGGGATTACACCCCACAATCCCCCTCTTACTCCACTGAGGGCCCTGGCATGCTTTGCCCTCCTACCCTGAGGAAGGAGTCCAGGGAGCCATTCTCCATGAACTCGGTGATGATCATCACAGGTGTGCTTTTGGTGACGACGCCCTCCAGGTGGATGACGTTGGGGTGGTCGAACTGGCCCATGATGGATGCCTCACTTAGAAAGTCCCGCCGCTGCTTCTCCGTGTAGCCCGACTTGAGCGTCTTGATGGCCACGAAGATCTCTCTCTTGCCTGGCAGCTTGAGGTGTCCACTGCAGACTTCACCAAATTCCCCTGGGACAGACACAGAGGCAGCACGTCACTCACCAGGTGGCAGTGCCACTTCCTTGTTGTTCCCTGTCCCCTCCACTCCTAGGGCCTGTGGGCGCTCTATCTCTTCAGTGGTCAACTCATCCTCTTAAGACACGGAACCCCTCTGAGAATCCCCTTGGGAGCAGAAAGAAGGACCTTCCTGCTCACCTCCTGATGTCTTCCTGGGCATGGGTAAAGCTGGGAGAGGGGGAGACGGGCCTGGGAAGGGTGGGAAGAAGAGTCCTGGGAACTGGTTCTAGATCTCTGAATTGCCATGTAGGTTCCTTTATAGCCCCATGCCTCAGTTTCCCCTTCTGTCCCTGAAGTGGGGTTACTGGATGACCTCTGAGGCCCCTTGTCCCCTAGCCTGCCCTCTGTTCCAGGAGTACATGGGGGTGGTCTCCCCACCCATGGTTGAGACCATGTATCTCTGAGGGTACCAGCACCTACCTGCTCCTATCACCTGCTCAATTTTGACACAGGAGATGTCAATTTCCTTGGCGAACTCTCGTACTGCTTCGTTGGGGTCTTCATAGGTGAAAGGGTCGATGTAGATCTTCATGCCTGGGGTCACTGGGGGACAAGACCCAGGGAATGACTCACAGTGTGCCCAACTGGGGAGGCAGGAGCTTGTTTCTCCATGGAAGGAAAGACACTCCCAGGTAGCCCCTGTAAGAACTGCAACTCCCTGATGGTCACATCATCTCTCTGGGCCACAGTGGACAAAGATGGGCACTGAGTAGAAAGGTAAGGGGGACAGACCAGCACAGGTGGCAAATAGGTTGGCCCAATTAACTCCTGTCCCAGCTCTTATTGATTAGTATGGCTTTCTGAGGCAGCTAGAAGACTGTCAGACTGACTTAGTCACGTCCGGTATGGGTGTGGACATGCAAGATCAAAGGCTGGACAGGCTTAGGGTAGCAGATCAGGTGTGTCAAGTACAGCAAGAGGAAGTCAAAACAAAAGGGAGGGTCAGAGCCCAGAGAGAGAGCAGGCCACAGCGTGTGTGGGCTCCTGCAAAGTTACTCTTTGTCTTTTCGGGCCTACTCAAAGCCTCACCACCCTCTAAGGTCCTCTCCCGGCTGCCCAGCCCCTCAAGGCAGGCCCCATAGCCTGGCATGCACCTCACACACCAGAGTCGGAGTGCTCACTAGCCACATCTTAAACCTTTCTGGATCCCAGGTCCCTGGTGCTCATCCTGAAGCTGGGCATAGGGCATGCCAATTTGATTCCTACTCTGATGTAGATTTTTACATTTTCGATGCAAAGAGAGAAGAAGGTAACCTAGACATGCAAGACCCAATTTTGACCCAGCACCAAGTCAGCAAAATGCTCTGAGCAGGGGAAAGATGATCTGCCCCACCCTCTCCCAGCCCAGGCCTTCTTCTGGCCTCCCCAGCTCCTGCCACATTCCCCAGGGCCATCAGCCCTGCTCAGTTATGTGACCTTGGACATGTTAGTGGACCACTCTCAGCCTCTATTTCAGACATTCCAGGAATCTAGGAGGTGGAGCCTTTAACCCAGGGCCTGGCAGATTGGCTTGCTAATGTGGCTCCTTTTTTTTCCTAAATAAAGTTTTATTGGAACACAGCTGGGTTCAATTCTCTGCCTGTGGCTGCTTCTGTCCTACGACTGCAGAGTTGAGTAGTTACAACAGAGTCCCACAAAGCCTGGAATATTTACTCTTTAGCCCCTTACAGAGAATTTTGCCAACTGCCGCTGTAACACATTAGCTATATTTGGGATTATTTGTGTGGGTGTTTACGTAGCCCTTGAGGTCAAGGATTGTTAATTTGGCCTGTGAGCCACTTGGCAGCCCAAGACTGGCTGGAGGTGGGGGGAGGGTGCCTGGAAACCTCCTTGGATGGGGTGCATTTATTACTGTTGCCCTTTTGTGTTTGAAAAGTAACTCACATTCCTTATAAAGTCCAAACATTATAGAAATAAATATTGATGAAAATTTCTTGGCAATCTATTCCTTGAGTACAGACCTCTGGATTTTTCTGTTTTAGAATGTTATACCCATGGACAGATAGACTTGTTCTTGTTTTTCTGGCCATATAATCCAAAAGTAGGAGTCTGAGACCCCAAAAGAGGTTAAGTCCTGGTCCAAGACTGCTCACCTTGGGGGAGTGGGGGGCACATGATCTCTTCTTATATCCCCCTCCCTGAGCACATGTGCCCAATAGACACCCAGTGCCCGGGGAGCTGAGGGAATCCAGATGACAGAAATGGAATAGTAGTAACAGCAGCTGTCACTCCCCGAGTCCTCAGTTGGTGCCCAGCGTGGTGCCAGGCTCTTCCTATGTGTTCTCTTTCTTCCAACAGCTCTTAGAGGAAAAGATAATTACCCCCATTTCTGTGTAAGAAAACTGCGGCTTGGAGAGGCCAAGTCGCCATGCCAAGAGCACACAGTTGGCACAGGCAGTAATCGAACCCAGGCCCGTCAGACTCAAGCCTAGGGCTAATCCTCAGAGTCCCTGCGCTCACCCCTTCCTGGACCTGGCCCAGGCTGCCGCCACTGGAGTGCACAGCCGTGACTCCCTGCTTCCTCCAGGCAGCCACCTCAGAGCTGGGAATCAGCTCCTGGGAGACGCTTTCTCCCTCAGACTCAGCGCAGGGTCCATGGGCGTCAGTGACTGGCATAAGTCCCCCTCCCAACGGTACTCGGGGAGGCCCTTCCCGGGGAGGGAGGACAGGTAAGTTTGGCTCAGAGAGCTAAGAGGAGACACACGGGCACCCCGGTTGCCACCAGGGAGATGCCATGCCCAAGCCGTGGCTACCGTCTTGGTCAGAGGGCTCTGGACCACTCACGGGCATTCTAAGCTCTCTGTGTATGGCTCTTCCCTTCCCTGCCTGCTACGATCTGGATGTGGCTTGTCCCGCAGAGGCTCACACGGGAGAGGCTTGGTCCCCGGTGACTGTGGATGGAACCTGGTGCAAGGTAGTTAGGTCACAGGGGCAGGAGCTTGGAAGGAACTGATGACGTTTCTGTGGGACCCTGGTTCGTTCTCCCCACGGGTCATAAAAGAGCAAGACTGGGCCTTCCCTGCTCTCAGGCTTCCTATTCGTCTCTCTGGTCCCTCACCAGAGCCAAGCAGGCCCTAGGGCCCTGCTCTCAAACTTTCAAAACCGTGAGCTAAATAAACCTTTTTTGCGTAGCATCAGGCATTTTGGTATGGTAATGAACAACGGAGCAATGCGCCAGCTACAAGGAGTTATTTACCCAGGGGTTCCTGGCATGTTTCACCATTTGTCTCTCTCTGGTTTTGCTCAGCTGTTCTTTTTATTCAAAATACCCTCTCTTCTTTCCTTTTGTGACCAGATCAAATACCACCTCCTCTGTGAAGGCTGCCTGGATTCCTTCATCAAAGACCCACACTTTCCCCTATGGCTTCCACAATGCTGTGTCCACCCCACTCTGTAGCCCTGACGTCAGTATGACTTTTCTACCATGTACTAGTTCTAGTAGATATGCATGTCCACAGTCCCCTGCCTCCGTTTTCTAGAATATTCTGCTGCCTGTCTCCCAGGAGCAGATGCTGTGTCTGTTTTGTTCTTGTTAAACTCCAGGACTTGGGTGCTCAATATAGGCTTATGGAAAAATAACGGCATTATTCATTTGTGTGCCTCTTCCTTTCTCCGCTTGTTCGGGGTCATAAATACCTTTGAGAACTTGACACAAGCTGCAGTTCTGCTCCTTGGAAAAGTATTCCCAGGTGTGTGCACGCTTCCATCTTTCTTATTTCACTTTGGGGTGTTCACGGGCCTTGGAAAATCTAGGGATATGCGAGCTTCTGGGTATGAGCCCTTGCTCTAGAATGTTGGCTCTGGAGTACTTATGTAAAGACAGTACACAGCAGGCACTCAACAGATGCTCACTGCGTGTCTGTTTAGGGTGTCTTTACCAAGTACTGGGCTTTGTTTACACCTTTTTGACCCAATCGATCCTTCTAAGAACCCCACCAGGTAGATGCTCTTGTTGGGTGGAACCTGATAAAATTGTCGCTCTGTGACTGTTTCTGATTCAAAAACAGTAATTTCATTTGGTCGAATCTAATGTTCCCATTTTTCAGGTGAGTAAATGGTGACACAGGAAGGCAAAATGACCCTGTCAAGGGGACACCGTCACAACAGACTCTGGTTGACAGTTTTTTTGTGGCACTCACCCACCCTGTCCCCCAGACACTGCAAGGGAGCCCCTGTCACCGGGGGGCATCTGTTAACCTTGCCTGGTTGAGGGCCTCTGCAGGCCTCAGGAATCAGCAGAAAATCTTGGCCTGGGAAGGCCATTGACAGTCATCCTGAACTAATCCTAACCCTAACCCTAGCCCCAGGAGGCGGGAGGAGGAAACACATTTACAGAGTCCTGGGTTCAAATTCTAGCTCTAGAATTGACAGTCACAAGCTGTCTCAGGGGGTTGGGTTCAGGATCTACCCGTGTCTATCCATCTGTGGGCCCCAGAGCATGTTAATTAAACTCCATGCCTCACTTTATCTATCTGCAAAGCGGACATGATAATTCCTGCCTCATTAAGGGACTATGAAGAGTAAGTAACCGTGTCTTTTAAAAGAGCTTAGGACAGCAGTTGGCACTTTTTAGGTATTAGGATTGTTACAAAGCACTTAGATACCCATTAATTCATTTATGTCTCACACCTTTTGAGAAAAGTATCATTCCAGCTACATGCCCCATAAAGATGCCACAGCTCAGAGGTTTAGTGAGTTCCTTAAGGCCACCAGCAGCCTAGTGGCAGAAAAAAGGTCCGTCCCCCCCGGCTCCAGCGCAGGCACCACGGGCCTTGGGCCCCACTCGGCACCTGCTGGATGGAAACCATGAGCCTCTACGGGTGGAAGGGACCAGTCACATGCACCCCTGGGCCTCAGTGTCCTCTCCCGGCCTGGCCACGTGGATCCGCAGCCCCAGGCCAGAAAGAGCTTTGAAAAGAACAAAGTCTCATTTGACTCTGACCTTCCAGCGCAGGGAGCAGGAACTCAGGCTTAAAATGTATTGATCTATGAACAAATTCTGGGGCCTATTTTTAAAACAAACCTCCCTGTTTCCTTGTTGACTCACGCTCCAAATAACTGGGCTCCCCAATGGCCCTGGGTGGCAGAACATGACCACTGCCTCATTCTGGCTCCTCGGAGTGTGGACAGCACCCAGTGGCCAGGAGCCCTGTCCGGGTTCAGTCTCTGCCTGGAAAGCGCTTCCCTAACGTCCAGCTCGGTTGTCTCCTGGCTCTTTCCTGTGGCAGCCTCGACTCTGCTGCTTAAGGCTGTGTCCCCGCCACGACTCCCCGCCAGCCACCCTTCAGTTTTGCCTTCTCCTGTACACGTTCACTTCCTCACATACATGCGCACTGCCCCTGATCACACATTTCCTAGTCCCAGGGCCTCCCCCGGAGCATCAGTGCTACAGAGGCTGAGGTCCTGGGCCGGTCTCCTTGCTATCCTCAGAACCCAAGGCAGTGCCTGGCCTTCAGAGAAGACCCACTGCAGGGCTGGAAGCATGGCTCAGCGGTTAAGGCACTTGCCTGGCCAGTGCTCAGTCAAGCGCTAAGTACCTGAGTTCAATTCCCCAGCACCCCATAAGCTGGGCGTGGTGGTGCATGCCTGTAATCCCAGCACCTGGGAGCCTGAGGCAGGAGGATCTCAGTGAGTCCAAGGCCAGTCTGGGCTCCACAATGGGTTTAGGGCCAACCTGGACTGCAGAGCAAGACTGAACAAGACCCACTGCAGATGTGTGTCAAGTGAGACCCTGACAGGGTCCTCCTAACCTGGAGGCAGCCACGTGAGGAACCCTAGGGCACCACACGGAGAAGCTTGAGGACTTGTGTTAGACCCATCTGGAATTCCTTCTGGCTGAATGACCTAAGTTAAGGCCTAAGCTTCGCCCTGGACCCCCATCCTCCATACTTTCTCATTACTGCTCTGCCAGGGTCAAGTGGAAACAGGGACCTAAGATCTGCCTTTCTCCTGGTCTCTTCCGACCCGTCTGCCCTTCAACTCTGGGTATGGAGGGAACCTGCACGCTCAGCCCAGCCCGACATGGGGTGGGATAGAGGGGGGAAGTAGGCGCCAGAGGAGTCCCCAGGAAGGACAGGGGCTGGAAGAGGACCTCCTTCCCGCCAGTCCCTCCTGTCCCACGCCAGACCCTGGGTTCTCACGACCTCATTCATGAATCTGTTTCATTCACTTATTTATTCTGCAGATATATACCTAATACCCACTGTTGTTGGGGGCTGCTGGTGCCAGGGCAGCAGGGGGGAATATCAGACACAATTTCAGGCCTCCAAGAGACCAGAGAACAGCATCACAAGTGACCTGGTAAGAGGGGAAATGCACATCCAGAAGAAGCCCACACCCAGTGTGGGGTTGGGTTAGGGAGGCTGCTTGGAGCAGAGAGAACCACACAAGCAAAGGCCCAGAGGTGAGAGCGAGCTAGCACAGCCAGGGAACAACCTGATATTCCATAGGCTGCAGCACAGTAGGAAGGAGTGGAGAAAGCTGGAGGGGCCCAGGGGCGCAGCCTGGCTTGGGTGCATACGTACTGTGGCCACTGGTGTAGTGCTGCAGCTTGTCTGTGTACTCCGAGTCGGCACGCTCAAACCCCCGTCTTCTGGAACAAGAGCAAAGGGCTGGAGCCACCTGCAGGCACCCGGGGAACTGGGAGCCAGAGCAGGTGACAGGGAGAGCGTGGGCAGGCCCTCAGAGCCGCCCCTCTGCACTGGGCTCCCTGCCTGCCCCGTGCCCAGCAGCTTCCCCCTGTCCCTCCCGGTCTTGCCCACCTCCAGTCTGGGCTCATTCCTTCCCCATCCCCTTTCCGGCTACACTTCCAGCCGTGGCTTCTGCCCACCGACCTCATGGTCCAGTCTGAAAGGGGGAGCTCTTCAAGGGGAAAGAGTCCCTCTCTGCCTTACGGCCAGTGGGGGCCAGGGAGCTGGTCCTGCCTCCCGCTCTGCTCAGGCTTGCTGGCCACGTGGGGTGCCATGTCCCCCAGCACATCCTGTCTGTGTCCTTTCCATCTTCCCAACTCTTCAGTCGGGGGCCTCAACTTTCGCAGAAAGTGGGGTGACCAGCACTCACTCCCACCACCACAGCTCCTGGCACCCCAGTCACCCCCACCCAGTGTTCTGAGATGCCTCCTCTGTTCACAAGGGCAGCTCAGGAATGGCTAGCTGGCTGCAGGGAACCATCCGGGACAGCCAGGCCGGGAGCATCCTGGGGACACCCACCTGTTACACACGATGGCTATGACGACCACAGCGATGAGGAAGACCAGGCCAGCAGCCGAGGAGCCGATGATGAGGGGCAGCTTCTCCTGGATGCTTGTCTGGTACTCGGCTGTGGAGGAGCACAGAGGGGCATCTCAGCCTGGCTCTGGGGGTCCTCCCACTGTCCCCGCCCTGGCCTGCCTCCTGGACCACATGCTCTGTTCCGGCCCCTGACAGGGTTTCTGTCCATGTGGAGAATGAGCCTCAAATAGCCTGGACAAGTCCATGAGCTACTCCATTCCTCAATTTCTCATCTATAAAATGGGCACCAGGTTACCTACTGCCTGTGCTGGTGTGGCAACCAGCAGAATTAACAGTGGCATAGTGGACCAAGAGGCTGTTCAGACTGTAGACTGTGGAGCAGGCTCCTTGGGTGTGAACCCTAATGACGCCACTTCCTGTCTGGGTGAACTCCACAGTCACTTCTGTGTGTCTCACTTCTCTTATCTCTAAAAGGGGAGAGAATAAAGGCTTCCACCTCCCAGGACTGTTGCAGAGCTGTTAGAACACCACCAGGCACACACCACACACGTAGGGGGCATTAACTCCCACTGTTACCCAATGTCTCATGGGGTGGTCACCCGGCCAACTATCTGACACATCTGGTTGAATTCGAAAACAGTCCTAGGAAGTCCTTCCTACAATTGCCTGATTTTACACATGAGGAAGCTGAGGTCAGTGAGGTCACAATTTGCCTGAGGTGGCACACTTAGGACGTGGCCAAAGCCAGCATGTGAACTCAGGTGTGCGTGTGTGAATGCACTTGACAGGCCTGGCTCTCAGGTACCGATGGGCACCTTCTCCAGGCCATCAGCACCATCACTTCACTCAGTTCTGTGGGGACTACTTGTCCTCTGCCTCCCTGACCACAGCAGGAGCTTGTCAAGGTCAGGGATGAGCTCTGGGTCCTTACTGCTGGCACAGTTAGTGCCTGCGTATGCCAGCACCCTAGCACATGTTGGTTGAATTGATAAAAGAACTTGGGCAGTGCCCCAGTTCCCAGTCAGTGAACTCATCTGACAAGGGAAAGGGCTCAGAGAGGCGCACAAGCTGGTGTGAGCGGGGAAGGCTGCCTGGGGGGCGGAGTGCTGGAAGGCAGAGTGGAGACAAGAAGCCTGGGTCCAGGGGCCTCTGGAATGCACATCACTGAGGACCCGAGCTCACCTCATCCCTGACCTTGCCAAGCGCCTGCAATGTCCCTGCCAACCTGGGGACAGAGCATGGAGAAGGTGCCGAGTCAAGTCACCATGACTATTCGGTGTGGGTGACTCTGTGTGGCACCTACAACTGATTCTAGAGGCTAAGTTCTCCACCCTTATGCTAGTTTGATGACGACAATGGTGGGGGTGATATAGTTGTTATCACCCCTCTCTATGTTTGAGAAAACTGAGGGTCAGAGAGGTCAGGTGACATGTTTAGGGCCCCACGGGGCCAGGTGAGCCCAGGAATTCCCATCCATCTGATTTCAGAGATCACACTCTTTAAACTCTGCTGCTCCTCAAAGATTATTGAAGCAGGACCAGTATTCAGACACCATGTTAGTCCCAGATCGGCAAACACACAGCACACAGGCTGCAACCTTCCATTCTCATGCCCAGGGCAGACAGTATTAATCCATCCCAGCACTTTTTCCTGCTGAACTCAACTGTGGCTGCAGGATCCTCAATCTTGCTGCAAGTCACCAGAGTCAAGTGTGGATTAAATATGTCTAGCCCTGTCAGAAGGAACACAAGGCTTTCATTTTCTAGATGAGAAGATTCTGGAGCCGGGAATGGGAGTAGCTCTGCAAGTCAGGACTGAGCTCACAAGTGTTCTGGAAAACAAAGTGGCCTGGGTGGCAAGATGCCCACGGAGAAGTCCATGTCCTCTCAGGGCCACACACATAGGGGCTCTATAAATAGTTGTGCAGTTTATACAATGCACAAACTTCCCAGTCAGGAAGGAGAAGGTGACGTTGGGAAGGGGGCACCTTTCCGATATGCACAGTCTTCGCAGGAAGTGGGGCCCTGGGTTTGTTCTGTCCTGGGGGGTGCCCTCCTCCATCCCCCGGACTCCCCTCACCTTCTGTCATGGTCTGGAAGTACATCTTGCCGCTGTAGCGCCCGTAGCCGGCCACGGTGCGTGCCCGCACCTGGAAGACATAGATGACGCCGGCTTTGAGGCCCTGCACAGTGGCCGTGTTGGTGGGGCTTTTTATGGCGGTGGCGTTGTACTCACTGAGCTCCTGCCGAGGAACAGAGAGGACAGTTAGTGAGGGTGTGGCCTGCAGCGGGCCCTGAGTCCACTGCCCATCACTGCTGCATCGGGGCAGGTCTGGCTGATGGAGAAAAAAATGGTGGCCCCTAATTCTTCACTGGTGCCCAGTAACAGAATTACTGTGCCCCTCTGTTATGTGACTTCAAATGCTGCCCCAAGCAGGAAGCAGGTTTTCTCTGCCCCACGGATGTTGGATTTGGTCATGTGACTTGCTGTTGCCATTGAAATATTCTAGCGAGCATCGCACAAGTGGACTGGACGCTGGCTTTCCAGAGGCTTGCTGACTTGGCCTGGGTTCTGGCACTTCTGCTGTCTGCCACAAGAGGGGCTGGCTCCAGGGGACAGCTGATTCCAGAACGAGGACCAGGGGGAGACCTTGACCCAACTCCTAGGCCGAGACAGGGCCACCCCAGTTGACCCCCAGATACCAATCTATAAGGAAAAAACAGCCACTTGGGTTAGGGGGGGATGTTTTATAGCAGGATCTTAGCAGCAGCTGACGAATACATGTGCTTTGAGTATTCTCCGTGTACAGACCTGAGGATTACACGTAAATCCTATCACTTTCACACCTGCCTCTTTTCCCCAAGCCTTGGTAAGTTCAGGTGGAAGATCTCTTCCCAGCTACAGTGCACTTGGGGGAGGCAAGAACCAAGGCCCACGTGGGGAAATACTGCTCCAACTCACACCTATCAGTCTGGTGGCTGCTTTAGGCACGGAGCCACATGGAGTGTCACGGCTGGGGGCTCTGTCCTTGGAGAGGCACAGAAAACAGATTGTGGCCCCCTGCGTGCTGTGTGGGGTGATCCCAAGAGCCTTGGGGGAGGGCACAGACCCAGCTGTACAGTGGGGTGCAGATGTGGTGGGGCTGGATGCAGGTCACGTGTGCTCAGGCATCTGCTGGCCAACCAGTGAACCTTTCCTGACTATCTCCTCCTTTGTATGGGTCCTGGCTGCGTACTGGGCTCCTGTAGGTGCTTCAGGACTCAGTCCAGAAAAACCAACAACACAGTGACCTCAGCCTTTTGAAAATTATGTACCTCTTTGAAGAGCTGATGAAAATCTTCAAATTCTTATCTAGAAAAAGGCGCAACTAACTTTCCACATGTACACATACATCAGCAATGCACAGAGCCCTTGACCTCCCAGAACAATGAAAATCAGATTAATTCTAGGTACTATCATGTGGAAATTAAGATCACAGATAGGAACGAGACTTCCTGGGTGCAAATGGTGGCTTTATTACTTATTAGCTCTGCGACCTGGGGCAAATTCCTTAACTTTCCCATGCCTTCTTTTCTCTTTCTATTTCTTTCTTCTTTCCTGAGACAGGCTTTCGCTCTGTAGTCCAGGCTGGTCCTGAACTCACTATGGAGCCCAGGCTGGCCTTGGACTTACGGCAATCCTCCTGCCTCAGCCTCCCCAGTGCTGGGATTACAGGCGTGTGCCACCATGCCCAGCTTTCCCATCACTTCTTTTTTTATCTGTAAAATAGGAATAATAACAATGATGATGATGATGATAGTTGCCCCAAGGCATCTTTTGGAAGGCAAAATGGACCAACGAGTCGGAAGTGCTCACACTGGCAGGAGAAGAAGCCCATGGCTAAGGCCTGGGACGTGGCCTGGGCTGGGGGCTACCACGTGAAGTCAGGGTGAGCTTGTGGGAGAGAAGGGGTTCTGGAATGAAATCTTAAAGAGCCAAGAGCACACACGTGCCAACCAGGTAGGGAAGGCTCATCTCCGGCAGAAGGGGCAGCAGGCCACAGGGAGGGATGTGAGGAAGAGCTTGGGATAAGGCTAGAGAAGGTCCAGCCTGGGGGCATCTCCCGTGTTCCCAAGTGAGAGGAGGCAGGAAAGCATCATGTGGGACGGCAGCACATAGGAAGTCTTTCCTGAGCCAGACTGTCTGCTGCCTCCTCCAGGAAGCCTCCTCGACCTTGACCTTCCCAAACTCTCCATCCGCTGGGCCCAGAGCACTGCTGTGGGTGCTGTAGGAAGGGGGTTTCTGCTGCCTTCTCCTTTCCTGGGCTTGGGTACTTGTGTCTCCTTGCCTGTAGGCTCAAGGGTTAAAGATGGGCTTTTTTCTCCTGTACTGGGCACAGGTACGACACACAGAGCCCTTCCCCAGTGCCGCAGCGAGGCCACTCTGTCCTTGTCTCTCCTACCATGTTCCCATGTCCCCCTAGGTTCCAGCCATCCCAACCACTTCGGCTTTCCAGAGAGTGTGCCCGATCTCACACACCAACACAGATTGTTCAACTGACTGGATCTCACATGTACAGTAATTTTTAGTGTAAGTCTGGCCCAGGAAACATTTGGGAAATACACTAAAAAAATATTTTTAAAATTCAAATTTCATCTTTTGTATATTAAGTTTCACAATGCTGAGGATTAAGCCTGGGGCCTCATGTATGCTAGCAAGTATTTAACCGCGGAGCTACACACCAGCCCCATGTCCCTTACCTTCCCTGGACACGCTGGGCTTTTGCCCTGTCTGAAACACCCTTTCCTCTTCTGTTTGTCACTTCTGCTGTGGGGACTTCATGGTGTCCCAGGTTTATGCTCTCTTTTCTATTGTCCTGATCTGTGCCCACCTTCTTTAAAATGTGGGTTCCCCCACTCAGGGCTGGGGCCACGTTGTTCACCTCAAGACTCCAAGGGCTATGAACTCACAGCTATCCTCCTGCCTCGGCCTCCTTCAAGTGCTGGGATTATAGGCATGCACTACCACACTAGGCTTATGTGGTGCTGGGGAATCAAACTCAGGGCCTTGCGCTTGCTAGGCAAGCTCTCTAACCACTGTACTATTCCTCCAGCCACGCTTACTAATTACTGACACAAGCAATGAGTGAACATTGAACTATTCAAAACCTCCAAGACCTGGACCGCAGTACCAAACTCTACCACTAGATGCCGCTGTCCAACAGGGATGTATCCAGGCCGGTACAGGGGGTCCCATTCTGCAGGGGGGGGGGGGGGTCCCGCTTACTGATGTGGGAGATTTTATGCTCTTGGTGATAGGAGAGAGACGGGAGAAGTAGCTTCTAGGGCCAAAGTGTCTCAGGAGATCAAGGAACCAACCTGAGCAGTTCAATTCTCTAAACCTGGGGACAGGACCGAGCTGGGACCGGAAGCTGTTTTCAAATACAGTTGTGAGTTGTTCTTCTACTTAATTGCATTGTGACCTTGGGAGAAATCCTTCACTGGCCTGTACCGCTGCATTCCACTCCAGGAAATGGAGCGATGGGTGCCAACTCCTCAGGGCTGCTGTGAAGATTGGATCTAGTAGTGCCTCTGGCACATCAGGATGTTGGTAACACCAGCTGCCTTCTGTCTGTCCTCCCTGGAGTATTTCTACCTGAACGGTGATCACAGGGGCGGGAAGGACTTCAATCTGAAACCCACTCGTGCTTCCGCTGAGTCCTCACCCGAAGACGGAGCCAGCGAGGCACTGCGGGCGTGTCCTCCATTCCCCCAGGCTTGATTTTCTCATCTCTAAAGTGGGGTAACACCAGCAGGTTCCGCCCCAGGTGGTTATGAGATTTGGCAGTGGGATGTGGCTTTGAGTTTTTAGTCTGTCTGTCCTCTCAAGGTGTATAAGGACTTACTAGCACTGGCTTTCCCTGCAACAACGGGGGGAGGGCCCCTCAATAATGGTCACTAAAGCCGCATCCCCAACATCTTCCGGCTCTACGGACTGGTTTTGTGGAACACAATTTTTCCACGGACCAGCTGAGGGGACAGTTTGGGGAAGATTCTAGAGCACTATATTTATTGTATTATTTTTTCTATTATTATAACATTGTAACCTGTAATAAAATAATAATGCAATGGTAAAGCCTGTCACCCGACTCAGTCTGTCACCCGCCACTCCCTGATGTAAGTCTGTTATCAAATCTCCCCGCTAACGGGAATCTGTATTCTGCTGCCATTCCCCAGGGCTAGCTGGGCTTAGCTCCACCCCAGGCCCACAAGCACTATTAAGTTTCCAGAACGAGCACACAATTTAGATCCCTCTCCTGCGCAGTTCACAGCAAGTTTGGCTCTCCTATGAGAATCTAATGCCCTTGCTGATCTGACACAAGGCAGAGCTCTGGTGGCAATGTGAGCACCGGGAGCAGCTGTAAATACCGATGGAGCTTTGCTTGCCTGCCTGCCACTTACATCCCATGGTGTGGCCTGGCCCCTAACAGACAAGTCCACCACAGCTGGAGAGCAGGGGACCCCCGCACTAAAGAATGAAGGAATGCCAAGGTGAATGAATGAGTGAGCAGGTCTCCCCAGGCAGGTCCCACTCCAGGCACCCCGAGAGATAACGCACACCCAGCCTGGACTTTCACAGTTCACCGGCCCCTGCCCGCGCTTCCCTCCCTGGAACGGCCTTCCGCCTGTGGCTGCCCAGTAGGTATTTCTGTTGATTAAACACTGACATCCACCTTGCCCCCAAGGGCCGGTCCACCGCAGGCGGCCTCCCGACCTCTCGGAGAGCGGCGGGGAGCGGGCACTGGTGTGCTCCCGGGCAGCTGGCCAAGGAGGCCGCCTCCCCTGGGATGGCAGAACGGCAGGAAGAGCCTGGCTGGGTCGGCCGAGTGCCACTCAGCGCCGGCATCCAGCAGGCTTTGGCAAAGCGGCTGTAAGCTTCGGGCTCTGGCAGGTGGGGGTTCGCAGAGGAGCTGGGGAGGTGGGAGGGCTGGGGTGGGGGCTTTACTAGGGGAGCTGGGAAGGTCATGGTCAGGCGAGGACCCGGCTGCGGGCACAAGAAGGACCCCACGTGTCAGGTCAGAGCCAGCTGTGGGCTTGTTGGAAATCCATCTCATCACTCGCATCCTGGCTGGCTGTCCTCGGGGCCAGCTGAGCCCACAGACAGAGGTGGTGGCTGAGACATCAGGGACAGAAGCTGGTTCTGTCTCCACCTCGCTCCTCGCCCGTCCCTTGCCTCAAGGTATTCTCCTGGACCTGCCCCTCTGCTCACGGTCCTGGCTGTCCTAGGCCACTCTCCTGATGTCGCAAGCACTGCACCGGCAGGGCAGATCGCCTGCCCCAGCCACCGGCATCAAGGCCCCCAGAGTCACTCTGCATGTGCCGCTGGGCCCGGAGTGTTGTAACAGTGTCCAAGCCTGCCACTTCTCACCATCTCGGCTGCCAACACCCCGAGGCCATTCATGTCACCATCATTCCTCCCCTGAGAACCCCTTGCAGAGTCCCCTCTCCAGTGTGTTCCCTGCGCAGTAAGCTTCGGGGATCTCTAAGGCACTCGGAGTCAGGTCGCCTCATTCCAGAACCTTCCCATCACATTTTAAATTGGAACCAGACTCTCCAGGCCGGCAGGACCAGACACCACACGTCCCTCCCCCTCCCCAGCCCGTTCCCCCGGCTGTTCTCCCGCTTGCTCATGTCGCGCCTGCCTCACTTGCCTCTCTGTCCCTGAATGCAGCTGTGCATGCTTGCCCCAGGGCCCTTGAGCGTGCTGTGCCTGTTGCCGGCCACGACAGCTCTCACCCCGTGTTTGTCTGTGAACTCAGTGGCTCCGTGAATGGTGATCTTTCAAGGCTCAGTCCAAATGTCACTGAATGCTGGCTTCCCCTCCCCCATGCCGTGAATGTGGGCCCCTCCTGGGTCCCTCCCTGGGACCTCTGCTGGCTTCTGTAGCTAGGATCAGATCTGTCTCATGGCCATTAGACTCGAGCCTGTCTTTTTTCCTGGACTGTGACGTCCTTGTGGCCTCTGGGCCATCTGGTTACTCTCCATATTCCTGGCACCCAGCGTGGGGCCTGGCCCACAGTTGGTGACAGCAAAAGCCGAACAGCCAGTGTTCACCTCTGTGATGGCAGGTGCCAAACTGCCCCTCGGTGTCCAGGTCTCCCTGGTGGGGGCAGCTGGCAGAAGCAGGGCCCTCCCTTGGCACAGCAGGCCTCGGGCTGCCATGCACTCGGCAGTGGCCGGACTGGTCCCACCTGTTTCTTACTGGCCACCCCAGAGTCACCTTCTGGGAGGTCCCCAAAGGGAAAACCACAGCACAAATCCTTGCTCCTCTCCTCCGCCCCGCATGGTCTTGGACAAGTCAGTTTCCCCTCCCATCCAGCACTGCTATGAGGTGACGGAGAAGACAGTGGTGATGCGCTCAGCACACATGGCTCATTGGTGAGCGCAAGTGGTCAGCTCAGCCACAGCTGCGGCCCCTGGGTGCTGATGCCCGGCAGGGCCCGGGGCTCCGAGGGCAGCTGGCAGAAAGTAGGGCAGGGCCCGCCAGGGTTCGCACCTCTGTGAGCCGCCCCGGGCCGCCTGCTGCAGGAGGAAATGGGTCGCAGGCAGGGCCCGCTCTGGGAGTCCTCATTTCCGCTCCTGTCTTTGGGGACAAACACGTTCGGTTTCATTTAATCACAAAGCTTCTTAATTAGGTTTTTTTTTCCTTCTTCTTGTGAATTCTGAGTCGCTGAGCCATCCCTGCTGGAGGGAGCAGGAGCCCTGGCTCCTGCAGGGCTGGGCCTTCCGGGGGCTGGTGCAGCTGGTCCAGCAGCCCAGGGCGCCACACCTTAGTGGTGCTGCGGGGCCTGGCGAGGGACAGGCTGCCCTCTCCACCCCATCCAGGCGCAGGCCCTCAGTGGCCACCTCCCTGGGATTCACAGCAAGCTCCCACTGAGCACCTGCTGTATGCCAGGTGCTGGGGATGCCACAGAGGTGGGCACCGGCCTGGAGGGGCCGGCGGTCACTCTTGAAGCCAAGGAAGCACACACCCCGTCCTTCTGCCATCCTCAAATCACTGTAATCGATACACACAAGGCAGAAGCAGGAGGAGCGTGGAGGGGAGGCTGGGGCCCCCTAGGCTGGGCAGGGCATGGGGCTTCTCCGAGGCGGTGACGTGCCAGCTGAGACTGAAGAGGAGGCTGGCCAGAGGCAGTGAGGGGTGAGAGTGGCCGGGAGGAAAGAGCTCACCTCCCAGTTGCCAACCTGGCTATCTGGCTCCCAGCTCAGGGTCCTCTTTTCCTCCTTCTCAGTCCCTATCACTTCCTTCTCTCTTCCATCCACACATTCCCTAATCAGATACACTGAGGAGAAGCGGGCACCCCTACCAGCCCGTGGTGCCATCAGAGAGGCAGACCATGGGAGACGCCGCTCCTGGAGTTGTGATTTAGGTCTAGAACGTCTTTCCCATGTCTCACGTGTTTGGGAGGGGCTGTGTCATGGGGGTGCTGTGCTCCTTAGTGGACGGACTTACTACTGATGGTTCAGAGCTCACTGTGCTTCTGGGGGGTGGGGCCTAGAGAGGGGGAAGCGGGTCACTGGGGTGTGACTGGCAGGTACTCCTGCCCTGGCCACCTCCCTTCCTTCTCTGCTTCTTGGTTGCGATGGGACGGACAACGTCCCTCTGGCAGGCCCTTCCACATGCTGTTCCGCCTCGGAGCCGGCTCGCCACAGACTGGACCCACTAAAACTTGAGCCAGAATTAACCTCTTCTCCTTTCAGCTGCGGGTGTCATGTATTTTGTCCTGGCAGTAGAAACGCTGACTAAGAACACACCAAGGGCCCTAAAGATCCTGACCACAGAGCTGCGGGGAGGACGTGACCAGCAAGGTGGTGATGGGAACTGGGACCGCAGGCCTGGAGAGACCAGGGCTCTGCCAGGCTCTCCAGTGTTGCCTCGCGCAGGCCAAAGCCCTGGCATAGCCAAGACTCATTCATTTATTCAGTCAAGCATCTCTCAGGTGTCCTTGGGACCAGGCCAGGGTGCTGGGGGAAGGGAGGGAACAGGGGAGAGGTGGTTCCTGATCTCGGGACACAATGCCCAGAGGGAAGCAATGCCACACAGCTGGGTGAGGCTGGACTCAGAGACTCACCAGAGTTAAGCTGATCCAGCAGGTAGCCGAGTTCAAGGGCTGGGGTGGACCTCGAAAAGCAGGGGCTGCACAGGACCAACCCAAGCTGTCTCCAGCTCTCATCTGTTTCTGGTACCTCGTAGGCTCGCCCTCAACGGAAAGACTTCCTAGCTAGCAGTCATTTACAGGCTAATCTGCGTGGAAGCCCTGGGATACTTTTCCCAGAGGCCCTTGCGATCTCTGTGGCTGTTTGGTGCATCAGACAGCAGGGATGGGGAGTTATCCGTCAACAGAGAGGGTGGCAGGATCCCTAGTGTCCAGCCCGGATAGATGGCCGGCCTGCAAGGGTGCTGAATTAATCTGCTGACGAGCTCACAGCTGAGGGGCTGTTACGAGGTGGGGCCTGCCTGGAGGATGTACATGACAGGGTGGCTCTGCCGGACATGGCTTGTCCTTGGACCCACCTCCTTCTCTTTCTCTCTCTTTATCCTTGTCTCTCTGTGTCTGTGTGTGTCTCTACCTCCCCGCTAGCCACCACGAGGTGACCGTCTCTCCCACACACTCCCACCACTGCAATGTTCTGCCTGACTTGAGGCTCCCAGCGATGGAGCCGGCCAGCCATGAACTGACCCTCTGAAACCAAGAGCCAAAGTCAATCTTTCTACTTTGAAGCTGTTCTCCTTAGATATTCTGTCACAGCAATGACAAGCTAACACACACAGTTTTCTTTACAAAAAAAACAAAAACAAAAACAAAAAAAACCTTGTTTTTCACAGTCTCTGTTCCACTGAGGTCAAGATGAAAGCCGGCATGGTGGGGACAGGGCTGGGAGGGCTGCGTGTCACCCTAGTGAGGATGGACCCCAAGACCATAAAACAAAGGCTCAGAGAGGGCGGGCACTCCCCCGAGGCCTCACAGCTGGAGGGGAGAGGAGTCGGATTGAGAGTCAGGCAGGCTGACTAAGGCCAGTGCTTTCGGCCACACCACTGTGTCTCATCTGGCAGGGGGCAGAGCCCCAAGGCCACGCTGGGAGGGACCCGAGAGACCAGCGGGACACAGTTACCTTCTCATAGTACTGCAACTCGTAGTCCAGAATCACGCCATTGGGCTGGTCCGGCTGGGACCACGACAGGGTGATGCTGTCCACGGTGCGGCTCACTTGATGCATGATGGACACAGCCGACGGTGCTGGAAGAGAGGTCAGGGGTCAGAGGTCAGGACAGGCATATGGAGGTGCAGCTTCTGGTCCGACCTGAGAGACACCTGACAGACAGAAAGTGAGACCACGGAGAGGAAGGCACCTGGCTGGAGCCAGCTGGGAAAGTGGACGGGGTAGGGCGGCCCGGGCAGGGCTGTGGCACTGCTGGGTACAGACGGGGAAGACCTTGGCCATCTGTGGAAGCCGGAGCCAGGTCCAATTGGGAGACATACACAGGCCCCTAGTCTGGGCCCGGCCCCGAGTGGGTCGGACGAGATGTCCGTCCCTCTCTCTTGGAGCATGAAGGCTCCCGGGTCCGGAGACGCACGGACCCTGGGTGTGGTGCCGGGGCTCTGGGAGAGGAAAGCTGCGGGGTGTGGGGTGGAGGGAAGCGAATGATTCACGTATTCTTTTAACAACTTTACACGGAGTGCCTATTCTAGCAATGAAGAAAATGGCCCCTGATAAATAAGTATCCATCTCAGCCCTCCCACTCCTAAGAGAATACCCCGCAGAACTACCCCAGGTGCTGCACATTCACGGGCGTTTCCGTGTTTAGGGAAGCACTATTCACTGTTACCAAAGGGTGGTAGCAGCAATTCAAACGTCCACCAACAGGTGAACAGACAAGCAAATCGTGGTGTGTGTACGCACAGCGGAATATTACTCAATCATAATAAGGAACAAAGTGTTCGGGTAAGGCGGTGCAGGCCTGTAATTCCAACACTCTGAGGGGCTGGGGCAGGATAGAAAGTTCTAGGGCAGCCTGGGTAATTTAACAACGTAGTGAGACCCCATCTAAAATTAAAAATAAAAAAGCTGGGGGTATGACTCAGTGTGAAGGGAGTACTGGGGAAAAAAAAAAGGAATGACGTGTGGTGGACGCTATGACGCACGTGAACCTGTGACACAGGCCAGGGGACAGGCGATAGGTGGTACAATTTTATTTCTCGGAAACACTCAGGAGAGGTAAGTCTGTAGGGCAGAAAGCAGGCGGGGCTTCCAGGGGCTGCACAGGGCTGTGAGGAGGAATGGGGAGAAGCAGATAGATTTTCTTTTGGGGGTGATGACAGCGTTTCGGAACTTGATGGGGTCGGGGTTACAGACCACAGTAGCTACACTGACTGTCCCTGGATTGTACGCAATGAAGTGGCTGATCGCATGTTTTGTGACTTCCACCTCAGTATGATCAACCCAGTGGGCTGGCCATCCATCCATCCATCTGTCTATCTGTCCATCCATCCACCTGCTTCCCACCCCCTGTGGCCCATGTCTTCGTGGATGGGGGCGAGAAGAAGCAGGCAGAAGTCAGGCACCCTGTGAAGTGCCAGGCCTCTTATGAATAATTTCGCTCACTTCTCGGCCTGGCTGTGTCTGTCCTGCTGGGTCACCCACCTCCCACTGCCTGCCCAGCCCTGGGAGCTCGGCTGTGGTGGAAGGGGCCCCTCCCCATGCCATGCACATCTGGGCCTCTGGGCCCAACCAGTGGCTTGGGTTTCAGGTGGCTCCCCAGGGGGGCTCTGATCCCCTAAGCCCTGTAACCCGGGCATGGAGAGGAGGCGGCACCGCCAGGAAGATGACCGAGGTGGGCCAGCAAGGCTGGCCTTGCTCCTGGAATCCAGGATTAATGGCAGAGCAGCTGGATGCGCTCAGGCCCCCCCCAGCCACCCGCCGCCCACCCAGGGTCAGGTTTCCCTGCAAGTTGGTCATCAGGGAGTTTTGGTATTTTTAATTACCAGTAGGGCACGCCAGCAGGGGGATGGGTTACCAGTGCCCTGTGACCCCTGTGAGGAGATGGAGCCCCAGGGAGCAGGCACAGAGAGGCCAGTGGCTGAGTGGGGCAGGAGAGGGGACCAGGTGGGCTGCAGCAGGTGGTCAGAGGCCCTGTCTCCCCAGGCAGCCCAGGAGATAGCAGCCTTGCCCTTGGCTGGGGATTGGACACTCAGCCTTGCTTCCTCTCCGGGGCATGGAGGGCCCGACGGTGCGGCCGCTGAGGGCCTTTGAGGATTGGCAGCCAGGAGGCCTGTGACCCTGTCACTGCAGGAGGTGAGGCTTGGGTTTCACTTGATGTCCTCTCCGTGGCCCTGAGTGTTGAGAAGGGAAGGAGACCTTCTTACCTGCCTCCATACTTTCACTATTCAGGAGACCCCGGAGCCACAGGGGCAGGGGGAGGTGGCCATCACTGTGAACCTGAGCCCCATTGAGCTCCAGGCTCGCAGTCCCAAGACTTCTCTGACATCTTCACCCCTCCTGATGGCGCCATGGCTTTTTGTTGCTCCCCATCTAATGCACCGATGCCTCAGCAGGTTGGCAAGCCTCCTGCCAGGCACCTGCCCTGCTCTACTCCCCTCCCCAGCACTGCCCTACTGACCCTTTTCCATATCCAAACACCCGAGGCCATTCCAGCTTTGAGGCCTTGTCCCCATGGCATTCCTGCCTGCAAACCTTCCTCCGCGGGACGGTTAATCCTGGTTGTCAATTTGACAGGATCGAGAAATGCCTGGGATATCACCAAGGCCCACTTCTGGTGTGCCTGTGGCTGCTGCTGGGACCGGCACTTCAGGAGGCTCTCTCCTCATCACGGATTGGCCTATCAGTGACAGCATCATGGGGAACTAGTGGGAACTCAGAAAGTGGGGCCTCATTGCTGGGAGTAGGTCCTGGGGTGGCCGTGGGAGGGCGTATCTGGCCCCGGCCCCTTCCTGCACGGACCCCTTCCCCGTCCCACTTCCTGGCCGCCATGGGCTGAGCATGCTGCTCCATCACGCCCACTGGCCGTGACGTCTCTGCCTCGAGGACAGCTGACCGTGGACCAAAACCTTTGAGACAGCCAGAAACCAAAAACATCAACCAACCAGCCAACCAAAAATAACCAATCAACTTCCCTCATGTAAGTAGATTCTGCCAGGTATTTTTGTCACGGTGCTGGAAAGGTGACTCCCACACCCCACATCTCCCACAGCTGAACCTCCATTCTGTTTAGGTCTCACATCAAAGGTTACCTCCTCAGAGATGCCCTCCCTGACTACCCTCCCTCTGACACCACCTGCCTCATGGCCTCTGTTTTCTCGGGGACACCAATGCTGTGTCCTTTGGTCCTCCTTTGTCCTCAGGGCCTAGAACGGTGTGTGGCTCAGAGTGGGTGCTTGCACCATACTTACTGGGGAAAGAAGGGAGAGAGATGCAGGGAAGGAGAAAAGGCAGGCTCTCCCCTTTTCTAACCCCTTTGGGAACCTGACTGAGCCCCTGCCCTTGCGGTCGTGATCCTCAAGCTCTGGCCTCAGGTAGTAGTTCGTTCTCAGCAGCACAGCTGGTATGACAGCGGAGTGGCCACGTGACAGTGGGCTTGCCAACAGTTATAAGCTGAGATGCTGTGTGGGACTTCAAGGAAGTCTCCTTAACGGGAGGGAAGTCTCCCCTCTCTATCCTGCTGCCAGCTGGATGTGATGGCTGGAGATTCTGCAGCTATCTTGGCTCATGAGGAGGAGAAGGTGTGTCCTGAGGAGTCTGGACCCTTTATGATTCCATGAATTGCCATAGCCAGCTCCCAACCTTCTCTGAATACAAGAAAAAGAAGACTGCCATCGCATGTCAGCTGCTGGGTGAGGCTGGTCGTACAGTAGCCCTGTGGAGCCCTCTGTCCTTGTAACTCTTGTAGTCCTTTGTCCCTGACTCTGGGCTTGACCATCTGATCTGCTTTAGCCAATGGGACACAAGCAAAGCTTGGGGTAAAAAAAAAAAAAAAAAGCCCTGTTTGCATCTGCCCGCTGTCTTGGTGGCCTGTGATGGTCACGAGCATATGCCAGGGCCACCCGGCTGGAGGCAGAGACACACAGAGCGAGGTCCTTGCCTGTTCATCTCTGCTAGTGTCCTTCATGGTCAGTTAACAGTAGCCAACCCCCAACAAGCAACTGAGCTGCACCAAAACCATAGAGGCTGCAGAGTGACCAGGAGTCGATGGACCACGGACACACGAAAGTACCCCGCCAAGCCTGGGGTCACCATGCAGCCGGCACCGAGACACATGGGCGAGAGGACAGCAGTGGTGTGACGAGTTTCACGCCTTGCAGTCGAGCAGCATTCCCAGGGCAGCAGCTGTCTCTGCTTTCCCGGCTGTAATACCCAGCAAAGTCCAATTTTCAGTGCTACTTCGGGGGGCAGACACTTTCCCTGCAGAATGGGCAGATCAGAGCAGAGCCGTGCGGAGGGCTCTTTTCCTCAGCTCTCTGAATCCTCTTTCCTCAGGCTGGAGCTGGGTGGGGTGGGCTCTCTCAGCCCATGTCTCTCTGATCCTGGGGCCCCCCAGGGAGAGGAGCAGGTGAGTTCGTGTTTGTGCCAGTTCGAGAGACTGCGCTGTCGCGCACCCACCCCACAGCGGGGCGTGAGGATCAGAGGACAGTGGCAGGGAGGGCTGCAGGGAGTTCAAAGCCTTTGTCCCAGGAAGCCACAGGGAGTGGTGTCAAGGACACAACGCTGGCTGGGGTGTTGGGGAACCATTCTGAAAGGGACAGACTGTGTGATCCTGGGCTGTTACTGGGGAACTTCTCTGGGCCTCAGTTTCCCTCTATGTAAAACGAGGCATGTGCGTGAGTTGACCTGTAAGGCCCTCACCAGGCTGGTGTGCTTCTGTGACTGGGTTACTGCCCGTGAGAGGCTGAGCAGTGGCTCCAAAGAAACCCATGTCGTCATCAGTGGGATCTGTGACTATGTGACCTGACATGGGTAAAGGGCCCTGGAGGTAGGCGGAATTTTCCTGGGTTGTCTAGGCAGACCCAACTTAATCACCTCAAAAGGAAAGACCCTCCCCCAGGGGGACTCACAGATCCAGTGAATGTGGGAAGAAACAGGTGACTTATGGCTGCTTCTGAGGTGGTAGGAGCTCTGACTAAGGACCAAGGGACCTCGAGGTGCTTGGAGCTGTTCACAGCTAGCCCTGTGCCAGAAACAGAGTTCCCAAGGGCTCTTGGAACCATGTGAATTCTGCTAAGGACCTCCACAAACCCGCCAATGGCCTGTCCCTCAGTCCCATCAGAAAGGAACATGTCCATCCCCAAGACACTGATTTTGGCCTGCTGAGACCCACACCCACCTTTAGAACCTGCTGAGGGGCCTTACACAGAGGTAATTTTAGGGTGCCACGTTGGTGTGTTTTGCTGTGGCAGCCATAACACACTAAGTCAGCTGCAGTGGACTGTACACTTACTATGTGCTGGACATTGTGTCCACATTACTGTTAACCCTCACGATCATCTGGCAACGCCAGATAGCAGGTAGTGCCCACTGCATCGTAGGTGAGGGAACCAGGGCTTTCAGAAATGAGGGCTTCTTGACAGGTGTGTGTGGCTCCAGGGGCCGGGGGTGTCAGGCTGGTGCTGCTGTCTCTCTGCCACATGACCTCCTGCGACAGCAGGGTGAGAGCGAGTTCTGCTTCCTCAGTCCCCTGCTTGCTGCAAGCGGCCTCAGAGGCTGCCGACACCTGGCTAGGCCGAGATGTGGATGCCAAGTCCTCAGCCTGCCCCGTCTCAGAAGGCGGGGACGTCCAGCTCTGGGCCTCAGTACACAGTGACGTAATTATTCAGGCTCTGCTGCATCCCGCCGGGGTGGGTGGTAGCGGTCAAGTCACTGGCCTCTCTGGGTCTCCCCTTCCTTCTGTCTGCAAAGCAGGAGACTCACACGCCACACCTCCTCCTGGTGTGAGGGTTATCACGCCGATGGTCCCTGTGTCTGGAGTGTCTGTCTACCTGGGGTGGGTGGGTGCCTTGGGAGGTGCTGGCTGCACTTCCTGAAATCCTCACCTGGGGGTGTAAGGGAGTGATACAGTCAGGTGCATGATGAGTAGCCTGTCCTTGCTGTGTGCTGGGAGCTGGAGGGGCGGCCCAGCCTGATGCCAAGCCAGGTTTGTGTGCCTGATTCCCGCGCCTGGGCCCTTCCCACCTCCTGCTCCGGAACCTGGCGGAGGTGGGGGCATTCGGAGCTTGCTCGGGTGGGATCGGAAGGGCTCAGGCTGTGTCCGGCGTTGCCTGGAGGGTGGCCAGGAGTGTGCCGGATGCCAAGGACTGGCCCTGTATTATTATCCTCACTCATGACTTCCCAGGGCTGCATGACCGTCTCAGCTGGGTGTCAGCTTAAACGCCACCTCCTCAAAGAAGTCTCCCCTGATGGTGACCTCAGATTTGCTTCTCTCTCCCCCTTAGGCTCTGGTGCAGTCTGGTTTGTTGGCAGAGTGGGCCCAGGCCCCTTGCCTGACCTTCGCCACGGCCTCTTCCTTCAAGCCCAGTCTGCTGTAGGTGCTGGGAAAGCCGCTGTGAGGAAAAGCAGACCCACTGTGTATGGCCAAGTGGTGTAGATGGGGGAGACAGACAGGAATTCAGGGATCAGCGATAGAAGGCAACCGTTTAAACCACAGGAACTTGAAGGCCATGGGGCTAGGGTCAGGGAGAGACAGGAATGCCAATGAAATGCAGAATGGAGGGGAACACCTGAGGTAGAAGAGCAGCATGTGCAAAGATGCTGTGGCAGACACACTAGTGCTTAGGAGGAGCAGAAGGAGCTTTCTGTTCCACTGTTTCCCGTACTTCTCTGGGCTGGAGATACCATCCTCCAGTGCAATGCCATCTCTGCTTGTCGGGTAACTCTCCAGTCTTCAAAACAAACTCAAATACTTCTCTCTTCAGGAATCTCCAAGGGCACACCATCCTCTTGCTCCCCGGAAGGAAAGGAGCTCTCCTGTTTGTGATCCTCTCATTGACTGAGGATTTTCCGGGCCTCAGTGATCCCACCTTCTGTGCAGACTCTGTGTGAGTCTCATGTCCCCATCCAGGGCATAGATCCGCAAGGGTGGGTACTGTGTCTTCTCCAGTGCAGACTCAGAGTCGTGGGACAGTGGGTCTAAATCTTAATTGAGGCCACAGAGCAGCAGGACTTTGCAGAAACGGCCCCCGTCGCTCAGTGGTGCCTCCGCCGGCAAGGGGGTGTGGTGAGGAGGCCCAGCCCCCTTGCAGGCTGGGAGCCAGGTGAGAGAACCCGGCTTTCCAAGGGGATTCAATGGAGAGAAAGGGGAAAGTGGATTATGATCCAGAAAGCCCAGGGATCAGAGGGCTTAAGGGGCTTAGAGTCGCTTAGACCTGTGCTTCCCGCCCTTGTCTGATGGTAAGAAACACCTGAGTGGCTTATTTTTGTTGTGGCTGTTGTCGTTTTCAGACAGGAGTTTGCCGCACAGTCCAGGCTGGTTTGAGCTCGTTGTATAGCTCAGTCTGCCTTCAAACTTGGAGCTATCCTCCTGCCTCAGCCTCCTGAATGTTGGGATTATAGGCATGGGTCACATACTTGGCTCCTAAACTGCTTGTTAAAAAAGCAGATTCTCAGGGCCCAGCCCCGAGGTTTTGACTCAGAAGGTCTGGGACGGGGCCAGGGACCTGTGTTCTCCCGTATAGCTCTGATGCACACTGTGGTAGGGAAACTGAGGTGCTGGGGAGGTCATTTTCATGCGTGTAGTAGATGCAGTTGGTGCCCCAGCTTCTCCCTCCATGACAGGGTCATGCCCCTGTCTCCTTTGCCGGGCGACTCTACAGAATCCACTCTGTGTTGTCCCCTGCCTATGCTGTCCTGGAGCACATACTCGCCCTGGTGAAGGAGGGGTGGGCAGCTACTGGTGGCACAGGCCCCACTGTGCTCCACCCTTTACCTCGAGAGAAAGACACAAGCCTGGGCTGACTGCTGGTCCCATGAGGAAGAAGGGGCAGGGGCACATGGGACAGACTGACCACAGTGCCACCCTGGACCCCCGTCCAACGTGGAGCATTAGCTGTGAAGGGTCAAGCCCCAGCCAAACCACAGCCTAGTGAATGAGGAATGGGTGTTTATCGTAAACTACTGAGATTTTGGGGGTGCTGAAGGGGGAGCGTGTCACGCAGCTTTGTTGTAGCAATGGCTGACTGATACACTAAGGTCACAGAGCAAATGGACTGCCGAACTGGGACTCAAACTGGGTCCCCTGCTCCTACTCCAGTGTATGTTTTTCTCTTTTAGTCCAAAGGGCTCCGCTGCACCCCTCGCTCCCCACAGGAGGAGCCCATCCCACCAGCCTGGGCCCCACCCTGCTGCTAATAGGCTAGTTCTCCTCTGGGCTCCCAAAGGATGCAGGGAAGCAGTGTCCCCTCAGGGAAAGGCTCCTGAGCCTAATTTCTGCTTCTCCCAGGGGCAAAGTGCTGGACAGCTCCCCTCCAATCAAACGCCGGGAGCCCCAGATCAGAGCTTTGTCAAGCTGGAGACATGACCCGGCTTTGCAACCTACTGTGGGTCTTGGCCAACACCTGTGGGGGGTTCTCTAAGATATCCTGCCTCGAAGTCAGCTCTCCTCTGGATCCCACCCTAAGAGGCTCTCCACACACCTACGGCCCTGCAGAAACGGCAAGCACATGCTTGCAAACTGGCCTCAGCCACCTGATACCCAACAAGGTCCAGAGAAGCCACGCCCCCTCAGACAGACACGGGCCAGCAGGGCCACACGCAGCTGGACAAAGTCATGGTCACAGACACCCCCTCTGTCTCCTGGGCCCCTTAAGTGAGACACAGCCATCCCCCCAGATGTACATGCAAGCAAGAAGCCACACAGAGACACGCTCTACAAACACGACGCCACCCCCGTTCTCACACATGCAGACTCATGCACCACAGACCCACGGTCACACTCTAGGCTTCTGGACCATGTTGCCTAAGCACGGGGAGGGGGCACATGTTAGATCTCAACTATGCCTGCCTCTCGCTCCTCCTGGCTTTGTGACTCAACTTCTCTGCGCGTCACCTGTGAAAGTGGGATGCAGGGAACCTGGGGGTGCAGCACGGCAAAGCCGTGAGGCACCTGCCTGCCAGGTGGGCGGCGCCCTCTTTCCCACGGCCTTGTGTGTGCTCTCCCCTTTGGGGCGTCATTCTTTCCTTCACTTCCTTCAAAGGAAGAGCCAGAGAAGAGACGCTTTGAGAAGATCCTGCTGAGCATCTGCTGCAGTTAGACCGGGCTGGCCTGAGGGTCAAAGGAGGGACTTGTGGAAAATGTCGGGCACGTGCCAAAATCTGTCTCCTCCTCTCCACTGTGACCGAGACTTAATGAAGTCAGACTGGAGAGATGACATCTCCCAGCTCCCCATGGCTCAGCGAGAACCCCTGGCCAGGCCCTGTCCCCTGGGACAGCAGAGCTGGGAGGTGCTGCCTGGGCCCCACCCTCTCTACCTTATCACGCAGATGAGGAGTGGAGAGGGGCCACACCAGAGGCACCCTTCCCCTTCTAAAATAGAGAAATATGGGTTCGTTTTTGTGTGTATGTGTGGTTCTGGGGATTGAATCCAAAACCTTTACACTGAGCTACATATCCAGCCTTTCAAAAAATTTTTTAAATTTATTTTGAGACAGGATCTGCTAAGTCACTAAATTGCCCAGGCTGGGCTTGAGCTTGCAATCCTCCTGCCTCAGCCTCCCAGAGCACTGAGATCACAGATGTGTGCCATGGCACCGGCCATAGTTTTGCATTCTCTAAGCCACCAAGTGCTGTGTCTTTTTGTTACAGGTTCTTCACTCTTACCTTCAGTCACAGTCCCCCACAAAAGGCAGCTGTGACGACAGCTGTGAACGGGTCATATAAAAGCCTTTGAATACAAGAAGTCTCTCTACCTGGTGGCAGTGTCTCCTGAGGCTGGCAGGGTCCACTTGGCACTCTTGACGCCTCTACCCAGCCCAGCTACACCTGCACGCTCACCTGCTTGGTTGGTGGTGATGTTCACGGAGGCGAACTGCGGTGAGAAAGGGCTCTGGTCGGTGACGCCGTTCACAGCCTGGATCTCGAAGGTGTATTGGGTGTGGGCCAGCAGGTCACTGATATAAATGCGCGGCTCCGTCAGGCCCAGCTGGCGGGGAGCGTACTGCACGTTGTCCCCACAGCGAGTGCAGGCACCCCGGCCCGAGCCACAGCTCTTGCAGATGATGTTGTAGACGAGGTCCTCACGGCCTCCGGAGTCACGGGGAGGCGTCCACTCCAGCATGAGGGAGGTCTCATTGACACTGGAGATCACGGCCTGGGGCGCGGAGGGGATGGCTGTGGGGGATGGGGGAGGGTGGGTCAGCGGGGCTGTGGGGGCTGTTCCCCAAGGGACTGCTCTGTGCCCATGGCCCAGGCCTCCCACAGGACTGCTCCAAGTCCCTGCAGTGTCCTCCCACCTGAGAAATCCTTCTAGAATGTGTTACTCTGCTATGCCCGGCCCGAAGCCTTTCCTCCCAGGCTCCAGCCTCCTCAGGACGTGTCACCTGGCAGAGTCTTTTGTGCCTGTCATGATATGTGTACAGTATCAATTCCCCTTTCCATATAACCAAATCCAGCCTTATTCAGGATGACAACACATCCAGCTCAAAGACTTCAGGTCCCAGCCTTCTGTGGTTAAGTGCTGGCCACCGATAAAAGGCAGAAGTTGTGCACTAGGGCTCTGACCTTTATTAAGCACGTCCCTTTGCCCTCGTCCCCCTTCTGCCACTGTAAATGTGTGTAATGGCAGGAGCTTCAGCAACCAGAATGGGCTAGGTGGCAACTTTAAAGATAAAAATCACACGTCTGGGTGGCATTCCTGCCAGGTCTCAGAGATCATCATGAATTTGCCACGATGTCCCAGGACTGTTCATCTTGAACTCCGTTTATGTGAGAGAACAAATCTGTAAAGTTCAAGCCACTGGGACTCGCACTGTGTTACCCACAGCTGAGTGCATCCCTGAGGCAGGTGTCACATCAGTGCCCTCTTAGTCGCCCCTTTGCTACAGAACCCTGGGCCCTGGCAGCCTTTTCCGCTTCAGATCGCACCTGTGCTGGCTCCTCTCCTGCTAAGCCTCACTTTCCCGTCCCTTTGTGAATTGGGACCTTGACTGTATCCTCCACGTGATGGCAGGGGTCAGAGCCACATGCCCGACTGCAGGGTTGGCAGCACCAGCCCCGGGACTACTTTCCCCATTCGCTTTTCACCAGGCACTTGCTGCTCCCCTCGTGGGAAAGACAGCTGTCCCTGCAGCCCCCCGGCCCCGAGCAAACACGGGGCCCAGGACCTACTGGTGCAGGGCATGTCCAGGGGGTCAAGGTCCGCTCTGTAGTAGCTGTTGCGGCAGACGCAGTTGGTGGCCCCCTCGGAAGTGGTGCGGCTATTGATGGGACAATGCGTGCAGGCCTCGTCCCCCTGGTTGGCCTTGAAGGTTCCAGATGGGCAACCTGGGAGAGAGGACGAGAGGGTCACCGGGGAGCCCGAGAGGCACGGAGAGAAGCCATGGCTCAGGGAGGGACCACGTCACCTTGGCTGCTGGGAAACTCCATCTCCTGATGTCCTGGGATCCCTGGGCCCCAACGAGGCAGTTTAGCCGTGCCCAGCAGGTCCCAGACTCCTGGGTTCTGGCCCCAAAGCAGTCTATGGGCTCTGCAGAGTCACTTTTTTGCCCCCCTCAGTGTGCTCCAACTTGGCTGTGTAACAGCCTCTACGACCAACAAGATGGAGATGCCTGGCTGGGGGCAGCCACGGAGGGCGGAGGTCTGGCCCCGGCCTTGCCCCTTATCCCCCAGCTGGCACTGGTAACTGCTCATACCTGTGAGATGATTTCACTCCAGAAGAAAATCTTAGGAGCGTGAGGGTATGCAGACAAGGTGATGTGCTCAGGTGACAACGTCACTGCTTGGGAAGTTTGAGTCCCTGCTTGGCCTTTAACCCACTCTGTGGCCCTAGACAGGGGCTTAGCTCTCTGAGACTCAGCTCCCTTATTTGTAAAAATTATGACTCTAAGGCCTACTTCTGCAGGTGAGCATCCTGCACAAGTCTGCACAAGCCCTCACATACTACAGGTGCCCGGTGAATACCTAGCTAGGTATTGGACCAGCTGATTAAAACAAAAGTGCCCATGGTACCCGGGGTGGCCTGCGGGAGGCAGTACACCCATTCGGCCCCTGTTTGGCATCCTGGGTTCTGCAGGGGGGTGGGAGGGGTAGGGGGGAGAGAGGGGGGAGCTGTGGTCTCCATCCCCAGGCTGGACCCTGCAGCTTGGAGTACAGCATTAGATTCTACAGCAGGAAACCACCCGAGGTGCACATGTCCAGATCTACCCCCTCCTCCCCTTTTCCTCTTGGTCTAGGGCTGGCAATCAAGACCTGTTCCTCTCCTAGCCTGTGGGGTGTCAGGACCCCAGCTCTGTTTGGTGCCATAGAGGGATTGGGCCAGCAGCGAATGACAGGGTGGGCAGGAAGGTGCTTTAGAGGACAAGGTCCTCTATGAGACGAAATACTACAAATTTACTTACAGGCGGGGCTGTCACCCGGAGCAGAACCTTCCACGCTAGGGTGCTGTGTGAGCTTTCGCAAGTGAATCTGCTGCTCTGAACATCGGTTTCCTTGTATGCAAAGAGCAGCATCAATTCTCCTAATTCATTTGTCCAGCCCTTGTCATCGTCGTTTACCTTCGAAGTCTTTTCTCCGAACCTCTGAGGTGACTCCACCTCAGAGTGCCCTTCGAGTATCACTTGAGTTCTGAACTCTACTACCCTACACAACTATGCACACTGGGGTCTCCTGACCGAGCCCTTGGCTCACCGGGATGGTGCTACACCTGGCTCACAGCTGCTAGACCCTGCCCTTCAGCACGAACTCTGCAAACCCTTCAGGGAGGCACCTGGCTAGGGAGAAGGGCGCAGGCCCCGGAGGATGTACGTGGGGAAGGCGGTGGTACAGGGGTTAGTGCCTACGCTGCCTGCCTGGTACATTCCAGTTCCGTGTGTACGAGCAGAATGACCCTAGGCAAAACCATTTCCTCATCTGGACATGGGACAACGGTACCCACCTCTAGAGTGGTGACTGTCCTCCTGGTTAACCTATGAGAAAATGCTTAGAACAATTCCTGACAGTACCAAGCAGTTATCTGGCTCAAAGCCAAGCTGCTGAGTGACCTCGGATGGATGATGTGAGCTCTCTGAGCCGCAGTGCTCCCACTGGTAAGACAGCATCTGTCTGTAACATGACCGTGAGGATGACAAGGGGCCTGATGGCCCAGGGCTGAGGAGCCGTGGCTCTAATCACAAAGCATGAGGCAGGTGTTCCGTGAGGAAGCCAAGGGCGACTCCGCAGGGACAGGAGAAGATGGCACCCCTCCAGGGCCCTTCCTCTGCTGCCTCTTGGAGGGAGCCTGGGGAGGTGGGCAGCAAAGAAGGCTGCCAGGAGCCCCTCAGGCAGATGCCACACTGACCAGGTGTGTAAGGAACCAGGGGGTACTCGGACACAGCCAAGCAGGCCAGGGCAACACCGGTGATAATGCCAAGGATGCGTGTAGGGAGTCACTGCGGCCTCCACGGCAGAGATGGTGATGCTGGGCTCCACAGCACAAACGTGCCCATGACTGGCTGCTCCCGAAGCATGGGCCTGGCCTGCGGATTGGCCCACTCTGACTCCCGGAAGCCTCAGCAGTCCTGTGCCTCTAGTTGATGACTTCTGTTTTCAGACACGGGAATGAGCGTGTAAAGAGGCTGTCACTTTCCCAGGATGCAGGCTTACAGTGGCAGGCCTGGGGCTGACCCTAGGAGGTCTGGTTCCAGCGGCCACATCTGAACCCTCCATGCCTTGAACAGTCTCTGGGTATTGGGGAGCAGTAGAAAGCTCCTGCTCTGGGCACGAGTCCAGGGTCCCCTCTTCTTTGCAGGCTCTGCCTACTCCCTGCCCCCACCCAGGGACCCCCTTCCTCACCCTTTCCTGCTGCTGGGTGAAGGGGCAGCTGCCGTCTTGGCACTGCCCGGGCCTCCCGGAGTCACCACCAGCCTCTCTGAGCTTGCTTCCTCCTGCACGGAGGGGGACACTGGGCCCCGGGAGGGTCTAGAACCACCCCCACAGATGCCAGTGTTTTGGCCCCAAGACCAGGATGCTCCCAGCTCCTTGGAGAGCGCCTGCCCAGCTCCACACAGACTCCATCTGCTGGCCCGCCCCTGCGCCCGGCTGGCGGGTGATTGCTCTCGCCACCCCCCTCCTGCCCCCGGCACGGTGCCAGCCCCTCCATCTGGACCTTCCTCCAGACTACCCTCTCCCCTTTGGCATGCCCTGGCCCCCTCTTGGGCTCCCCAGGCCACCCCTGCCTAGGCAGTCCCTCAAAGGCTCCACCACCTCGCAACCCTTGAGCACCCAATTATTTCTGGATCTACGGCACTGAGCTCCTAAAACCTGCCCTGCTCTGTCCTGGGAGGCAGCATCACGCTCCAACACCACGTCCACCCCCACGCCTCCTCTCTCCTCCTCACCCCCTGTAGCCAATCAATTACCCGGTCTTCCCTTCTCAGCAGGTCCCATCCCCAGCCCTTCTTGGCCGCCTCCCACCCCGGCGGGCAGCTAGAAAGCTCTTCCCACCCACTCCTTAGCCTCCGCCATCTGGCCGCCTCCTGCCCACCCCGCGAAGCCAGCTTTCTAAAGTGCAAACCTTTCCATGCCCCTTCAAAATGCTCAGTGGCAGACAATGGAATATTATTTGGCCGCAAAAAGGAACAAAGTACCATATACGCTCCCACCTGGGTGAGGTGGGGGACCCTGAAAACACTGCTCAGTGAAAGATGTCAGTCACAAAAGGACGATTCCATTTATAGGAAGTAGGTCTGGCGGAGGTGTATGTGAAGGGACAGAAAGTCGATGTGCACCGGCCAAGGGGGGACCAGGAGAATGGGAAATGGCTTCTAATGGGTAACAAGGTTTCTTTGGGGGGGGGGGGCGGTGACAAAAACATCCTAAATTGATTGTGGTGGTGCCTGCATGACTTTGTGAATGCATTAAAACCCATTAAATTGTGCACGCTGAGCAGGTGAACTGTGTAGTGTGTGCCCGGCATCTCCACGAGGCTGTGGCTCAGAGCACCCACAGTGGTTCTCCATCTCCTGGGGAGCTTGAGTTCTTCAGGGGCCCGGGGTCCCGTGGATGGTCATTGTTCTGCCTGGTGTCTGATCTTTCACTGCACTCACTTCTGGTGCCCGTCCTCCGTCCGCTCCCCACTTCTGACCTGTGTCCATCCTTCCTTGCCACCTGGAAAGGCCACTGCCAATCATCAGGCAGATGTCAGCACCTCCAGAAAGCCCCCTGTGGGCCCTTGGCTAACTTTTGGTACCAATTTCAATCACTTATCCGGGAATCCATACCTGGCTGGACTTGGAAACACCAGTACAATGATGGCTACTTCCTGGGGTGGTGGGGTGGGTAGAGATGAACAGGGATTACCCAACCTGGCCCTTTCGTTAGCCTTTGGGGAAACTGAGGCCGAGGGATTTGCGGACAGTTTTGGCCGCTGGGAAGCAGAGGCAGATTCTGGTCCTGGGAGGTGGCATCACGCTCCACCTTGTTGCTAGACTTGGCCACAATCACTATGTGGCTGTGGTGTGTGCTGTGGCCTCAGGTCCCCTCAGCTGCCCCTCCTCCTCCTCCAGGGCCCAGGACACATGGCTCCAGCTCCCAGGGTTGGGCAGGCACCTGTCCTGCTAATATCTAAGTTTCAGGTACAGGAGCAGGAAAAACTGAGGCACCTGAAGACACAGACCTGAACCTGCCGGCACGTGGGTCAGCAGGGACAGGTCTCCCCTCACTTAATATTCAGAAGGGGGCCATGGCACTAGTGCAGGTGACAGGGGCATCTCTGAACAGGCCTCTCGACTCCCTTGTGCCCCCACCAACCCTCTACCATTCTGGAGTGGCCTGCTGATGCTGAGTCAGCGCTGCCCACTCTACCTCAATCAGCAACTCTCCCTCTCACACTCCGAATAAACCTACACACCCAGCCCTGCTCAAGAGGCCGCAAGGTCTGTGACAGCGTCTCCGGCCCCTCCTGCCACCCTCACCCTCGTGGGCTCTGCCTGTGGGCTGTCAGGTGGGCTCCACCTCCGGGCCTTTGGCCACTCTGGACCCTATGCCTGGACTTCCCTGCTCTTTCTATGACTGGTTCCTTTTTCCCCTCCAGGCCAGCTTCACTGTTATGTCCCCAGAAGGCTGTCTCATCCCGGGCTCTGTCTCCGTCTCTATTGCCTGCCCTGGCCTGCACCATGATTGGTAATTACACAAGAAAACCCTTTGTACACTTGAGTGGTGTCCTCATCCCTGTGCTGGCTGTACCTAGAGAAGAGCCAGGTGACCCCAGCTCTGAGCAGGGTGGGGAGACCCCAGGGAGTGCTCAGTACATAGTGTTGGATGAGCCAGTATGCCTTTATAGGGCTGTGAGAAGCAGAGGGGACGGTGGGTGAGGAAATTTGTACCCAAACACAAGCCTGTTTTGGTGTCACTGGCACTGTCTGGACCTCATGAAGCTGCCTTTGGCACTCAAACCTCGCTCCGCCTCCACTTGTTGTCCTCAGGGACTCCCTGAGGTCCCTTGGAATCATTCTGGCTTGCAAATTGGAAGTCCCCCTCCCAGAAGCTCCTTGCATCCTCGGCCAGCCAGAGGGCTGATGACCTTCCTCCAGCTGCACCCGGGGCCTCTCTCCCTGAGGTGCCCTGCTGCCCTTCTCCCCAGCTCCCTGGGCCCTGCGGATTGGCAGATCTGCTGTGTCCCCCTCTAGGCTCCCGTAGCTGTCAGACTGGCCCCAGCACAGCCTGCGGGATGTGCTGCGCACACGGTGGCACCACCCGGGCTGGTTAGGAAGGCAAAGGCCCTGGTTGGCCGTTCGCAGTCCTTGGTGTACTCCAGGCTACCAACATGAGATCTCAGAACAGTAAGCTGGGAGGAAATACGTACGCTTGACTCTCCCCCACGTCACACAGTACGAACTGGCACCAGGCGCCCCGGATGGACACGACACAGAATGTATTTTTGTCTTGTGTCTGGTTGGTGAACCCTGATTGGGCCCGGGCTGAGTGTTTAATCTCACACCTAGAGAGCTCAGCATCTAGCACAGGCTCTGGGACACAGCAGGTCCTCGGCCAGTTATGCCTGCTGAATAAAAGCAGGTCTGCTTGCCCAGCTCATCCCTGACCAACTGGAGGGCAGGGGCAGGGTTTGAACGGGTTGATATGGAGAAAGCCCTTAAACACGGCGGAGCACATGCCAGGGAAATGGTAACTATTATCACTTCTCCAGCATGTAAGGACAATACTAATTCTCCTTTATTAGGTCTTTCCAGGTGCCAGGCCCAATGCTAAGTGGTCTACACAGACTCCCACGCCCTCCTGGTACTGCTACCATCCCATTTTAAAGCCTAAGACAGGCTCAGGAGGTGTCACGGGGCTCCCTAAGGTTACATGTACGCCAAAGCTAGGGCTGGACTTCTGGTCTTCGTGATTATAAAAACCTTGTGCTTACACATTACAGGTCACAAAAACTACTAAAAGGCTTGGAGGCTGGAGGAATGGCTCAGTGGTTAAAGCACTAAGTCAAGCACTAAGTACCTGAGTACGATTCCCCAGTACCACATAAGCTGGGTGTGGTGGCGCACGCCTATAATCCCAGCACTTGGGAGCCTGAGGCAGGAAGATTGCTGTCAGTCCAAGGCCAACCTGGGCTCCATAGTGAGTTCAGGACCAGCCTGAGCTACAGATTGAGACCCTGTCTCAAAAAATAAATAAATAAATAAATAAATAAATAAAGATAGATAGAAAGAAAGAAAAGAAAAGAAAAAGAAAGAAAGAAAGAAAGAGAAAGGTTCAGTGTCAGGACTGCAGACCTATCTTGCCGGGCCAACCAGACTTGCTCAGCTAGGAAGGCAGACCCAGGCAGGGCTTGGGGCCCGTGGCAGCAGGCCGACTCCTGTCTTCTGCAGATGCCCAGAGCCCTTGGCCAGGCGACCCAAGGCAGGGACAGCAGCCAGCCTGGGACAGGGAGGGAGGATTACAGAGAAACAGATTTTCTCCCTGCCTGCCCCTGGACTCCAGGGATAGGTGATAATTGACCAAGTGAGCCCCGAGTCAGGCCAAGGCGGGGCTCCATCTGGGCTTGGCACAGTGGGCTGCTAATTGGCACCGAGTGATTCTCAGAGCCTCAATGGCTGGCCTGCTGCCTCTGCCCATCCCCTCTAGTCCTCCCAGGGACGCTGGTTTAATCCCAAAGATGACTGATGCCACCCTGGATTCACTGCTTGGTCGGGCTCAGTGTGCCAGGTGGTGGGGACTCGGAAGGGACACCTGTCTTCCTTGGAGACAGAGGGCTCTGTCTGTGGCTTTGGGTAGAGCTGGCATCCTTTGCCCTCTGCATGTGGTCAGCTCTGAGTGGGAGTGCTGTCAGACCTGACCTGGAGCAGGCATGACGATGCAGGCTTGTAACCACAGCACTGGAGAGGCTGAGGCAGGAGACCTGCTTGAGCCAAAGAGTTCAAAATCAGACTAGCCCAAAAAGAAAAAGATACTATGGCTGAGGATGGAGTTCCACGGTAGAGTGCTTGCCCGGCACATGTGATGTCCTGGGTGCAATCCCTGGTATCAAAACAGAAAATAAAATCACAAGAAGCAAAAAGACGTTTAGCCTGGGTATAGTTTGCAAAGACGCTGCCAGGGCTGAATTCTAATCCCACCTCTCTGGTTAACTGTGTGACCATGGGCAAATTACCTGACTTCCCTGTAGTTTCCTATACTGTGAGGCTAATAATAATAATATGAACTTCATTTTTGTTGGAAAGATGAAACGATTTAATAAGAGAAAAGCACTTGGAAGTGCGCCTGCCAGACTCCTGTGATAGTTCTCGTTATCAGTGCTTAGGCTGAGTGTCCTTTCCCCAAAATGCATGAGGTCAGAAGGGCTTTGGATCTGTGATCCTGGGACACTGACACATCTACAACGAGATACCTTGGAGGTGGGATCCAAGTCTAAACACAGAATTCATTTCTTCTTCATAAATATCTTGTATGCACAGACTGAAGGTGACTTTACAAAATATTTTAAATAATTTTGTGTGTGAAATTAAGTTTCCTGGTATGAGATTTTTCCACTTGTAGCATTATGATGATATTTAAAAACTTTGGGATTTTGGAGCAATTCAGAGTTTGGATTTGTGGGGTGAGGGATGTCCCACCTGTATTCTCTGGCTCCTGGTTCACCACTTACTTTGCCACAGGCCCTGGAGGTTCAGGGATTGGGTCCAGCTGTGGAGACAGTGAGTTATAAACTTAATCCAGCAGACGTTTTTCAGGCTCCCTCACGTGCGCCAGGCACTGGGACATTGAGGGAAAAGGTCCTAGACTGGGCAGGAGCTGGCATGCCTTCCACGGGCCAGCTGCAGCGCTGCTGCTACTGTGGGCAGAGGTGCCACCAGTGGGCTCCGAGGTTCACAGGGTCTCATCTACAGTGCTGCTTGCTTCCTTGGTCACTCTGGGACGATCAGGAAGTAACTTCCAGGTCCAGATTTGGGGAGGAGTTTTATTGGAAACAGAAAAAAATCTTAGGTCCAGAATAAGGTGGCGGGGGTTGGTGGCCTTTTGCTTTCAGAGCCAGGGTCATTTCCTCCTTGCTATGGGCCACAGCTCTATCTGATGAAAGCAGGAGCTGGCTGGGACACCTTTACAGCCTGTTCCAGCTGCTGAGCTCAGGTTGTGGACCGGCTCAGCACCTGGTGCTGGGTGCTGTGCTGTCTGCACTGTGCAAAAGCAGATCTGCATGTTTCCAAGGGCCTGGTGCTGTGCCGTGCTGGGGTGGGGCTGGCGGTAGCCCTGTGGCTGAGCAGGAGGGGCTCAGGCCCTGTGCAGAGTGGCTTTTGCTTTTTGCAGGCTTCCTGCTTTTGCCCTTAGGTTAACCCAGCAGTCAGACTCCCTGAGCTGGGTAGGGTACCTGGCTCTGTCCCAGGGCAAAGTGCCACAGGAAGCTGTGGGATGGAGAGGAGCAGCTTTCTTCTAGTCCCCGAGGCCCTAGGATGAGTCCAGGCTGGACCAGGAGCCCCCAGCCTGTGGCCTCACCAGTCCTCATGACCACCCGGCGCACTAGGCGTTGCCCTCATCTTAGAGACGAGGGAACGGAGGGAAGGAAGTGCCCCTCCAAAGTTATACAGACTGAGTCAGATGAAGGGGGGGTCCTTGCCCATGTATGCCTTCCCTTCTCGGGGATTGGGGAATTGGGGAGCCTGCTCTGCCCTGTCAAGTCCTGGCACCTCAAAGCCATCGCCCTGCTGGGATAGCTCCCACAGGGACCACCCAGGGGATGTTGATCATTTGCCTCCCTCCTGCCTCTCCGTGGTGGAAACCTGCCAGGCACTGGCAGGACCTCAGGAGGCAGAAGGCAGCGCGGGAACCATAACGACACGCCTCCCTTTGCCTGAGGGAGGAGCCCGGCCTTCCTTACCTGCCATCTGCCCGGCCACTCCTCTGCTTCAGACCCCTCGGTGGCTCCCTCTGCCTGCTTAGCCCTCCCTCTGTGGCCCACCTGGCTGGCCTGAGCTCCCAGCCACACCCTGGGCGCCTGCCCCAGTCAGGGCGCCTGGTTCTGCAAGTGCGCCATACTTGTTGACCTCTCCTGGGAGCTTTGCCCAGGCAGCTCCTTGGCCTGCAATGCTGTCCCAGCTCCCATTCATGGTCCCTTCCACGCTTCAAATCTCAGCCCACCCCGGGGCTTCAGGTCCTTCTCCTCAGAGGCAGGCCAGCCCCCAGGCTGGATGAGGGGCCTCCCTCTGGGGTTTCCAAGTAACGGCACCTCACTCTGCTGTGGCATGATGTACCTGATTGTAACTGTCTCCTCCCAGGGGCAGGCAGCAGGTGCCAGTACCCCTGGCTTGGAATAGCCATGTCTTGTGTTGAGAGCAGCCAGCTTGGGTGGGGACTTGGGATTCTGTTCTAGTACCCGCCCCCCCCCGCCGCAAGCTCCTCTTCCTGCCCCCATCCTTGGAATATCATCTGTCTCCCTCCTCTCTCTGCTTCCTCCTGCCCAGCCGCGGAGCTGTCCCACTGACTGCCTGGCACAGAATAGGCACAGAGCTGGTACTCAGGAAGAGTTCCCTCAAGGACAGGCAGGTAGCGCACAGGTCCCTGGGCCCCAAGGTCACAGAAGCTAGAGCTTTCCTGACTGCTGTGACTGCTCCCCACACTGTGTTTGTGGCAAGGGGGCGTGGAGAGACGGGGCTCACAGTCTTTGGGGGCAGCCAGACCCAGAGCCCCACAACCCACAATGGTGGTGAAGGTGTTTCCCAGTCCCATGCTTCCAGGTTCTGGACCCCTCGCCAGGCCCCCATCTCGGGCCCAGACCTGCCTACAGTCAAGACACACAGGCTCCCCCTCTGTGGGGGCCAGGGCTCTTGCCCGCCCAGCAGGAAACCCCATTCCTCCAATTTCCTCCCAATTAATCAAGCTCTGAACTTTTTAATTATCTGCCTGCAGGGTGACTCCCCACCCCGAGAAGCAATTAAGGACATTTCCAAGTGTGGCGTGGCTGCTCAGGCAGGCAGCCTCCGCTGACCAGGCCCTGATGGGGGACGTGAGAGGAGGGGTGTTCGCACAGAACCCCCTGCCCCACGGCACTGGGCTGCTGCTGTTCTGGGGTCCAGGCTACAGCTACCGCAGGGATCTAGGGCTACATGTCCAGCTGACTCACTCGTCACGGTAGCTAGACTCGGGCCTCCACGATCCTGACGGTTACCAGGTGCCGGGCATCCGGCTAGGCGCTTCACAGTGTCACCGTGTCTTCACTCTGATCCCCAGAGTAGGAAACACGTCCATTTTGCAGGTGAGGCAAGGGAGGCACAGAGCCAGCAGGCAACTCTGTGACGCAGCTGAGGTCGGAAGCCACACTCTGCCCGCACTGCCTCTCAGAGACCAGCATGTGGCTGGAGAAGTGCCCAGGAGGCCTGAGAAAGGGGAGCAGGCTGGGGGCCTGCTGGAGGAGATGCCACCCAAGCTGGGGGCCCGCTGAGGGCCCGAGGCCCTCCACCTGCAGGGCTGCTGGGGGTGGGGGGGAGAGGGTGCTGCAGGTAGAGGATACAGCCTATGCAAAGGCACGGGGCCTGTCACAGGGCAGTGAGTGTTGGAACTTAACTAGTGCAGGGTCACCGAAGCGTGACGTTCAAGGCTGGCAGGGGTAGGCGATGAGACCGGAAAGGCAGGAGGGGTTGAGGGGAGGTTACAGCGCTTGCACTATTTTCTGGGCTAAGCTCCTTGTTTTATGACTACAGAATACGTGACCCAGCAGAGACAGTGACTTGTCTAAGGCCACACTGAGCTGGGGCCTAGCTTGGGTATCCTGACGTCCAGGTCTGAAGGGAAGAGTGGAAGGCCACATCATGGCCGCAGCCCCTGGTCAGCTCCGGGCTTCCGCCTGTGTCCTCCCACCACTGCACAGGGGCTGTAGTCTGCTCTCTCTGGAGCAGCGGGATGGGGTCCCACAGAATAGGCTACCTGGCAGCAGATCCTGCTCCAGCAGATCTCAGCTCCCTCGGAATATAAACCTAATCACCTACATGGCTGCTCCTTGACCTCCCTGGATTCACTTCCTGCTGTCCTTCCCCTTGTTCACTGCACTGCAGCCACACGGACTGTTCTAGAGTACACAGGCCCCTCAATTTTATGCATTAAGACACTGGGCTGCATCCCAGTTCTAAGGGGCCTCAGGCAAGTCACTATCTAGCCTCAGGGCCTTGGCACATGCTCCTTTTTTCTGCCCCACTTTTTCACCTATCGTGATGATTAATACCACATACTCCATCTGCCTGAAAAAATGGAGAATTACAGGGTACCCCCCTCCTCACCCCCAAGCTGGAGACCAGCCCTGCAGGAGGGCTTACAAAGGCCAGAACCTCTCAGGCCTGGGACTCACAGATGCTGGAACAGCAAGTGCTAAATAATAATCATGATGTGCCCAAGGGGAAGCCGGATGTGTTCAGAAAGCCTGACACATCTGGCAAAGCCGGGCCCAGTCCCCTAGGCACATCTGGCTGCTGTATTGACAGGTGGTACAGTGGGTCACTGATGGGCCCTGGTGGACTCAGTCCTGTGACTAGGAGGCAGCGAGGGGCCTGCTGGATCTGGGGAGCCTCCCCGAATCCCCCGTGTGGGTCCCTGTTCGGGTCACCCCTCACTTTGGTGGCTCTGTTAGGACTCAGAACCTGGGCTGCCAGATTCCTAAGTCCTTGCGTCACCAAGCCTCCTCCTCTCCCCCCCTCCGCCCCCCCCTCCCGCCCCCAGCTCCACTGAGGTTGGGGAGTCCGGGACGGCCTTCTCCTCTCTCTAGCTGGGGCACTTTTTCAGGGTCACCTCATGAAGCACTTCCCCTTCTATGGGATCCAGAAATGCAGTCATCAGCTCCACCTGAGGGGACCTCCTGGGCTGAGCCCAGCCCCCTCCCGCCTCCCACCTGCCCCAAGAAAGCCATGGTCATTAATAAAGGACACAATTAGCTGTCAGCAGAGGACATGTCTGGAATTTTTTACCTGCTTGGTGAGCACAGTTAAGGCAACAAACCCTGAGACCCCCCCTGGGGAAGCAGCTGCCCCACACCTTGGGGGGGCGTCCGCCAGGCTGGGGCATGAGGGGCCTGTGAACTTTCCTCTCGGGCTCCGCAGGCCTGGGCCTGTGTAGGGTCGTGTTTCCGGGCCAGTGGAGAAAGTGACGGAGCCAGAGAGATTCCTGGCAGAAGCTGCTTTCAACCCAACAGGCAGCGGACTCAGTGCACCACATCCTCCCCTCCTCACGCTGAGTCTGTTAGAACTGCAAGGACTCAGGCTTTCTCCAGTTCAGTCTCCTTCACATCTCATTTTACAGCGGGGGAAACTGAGGCCCGGACCGGGAGCATGACCTCATCTGGGGTCCTGTCCCCAGATCTCCTTGCTCCCTGAACGCTTTAGGATTTGTCACTGAAGCCTCAGAGAACGTCCTGGATCCCGCTCACTGCTGAGTCCTGGCCGTGTGCTGAGGCCGTGGGAACAGGCAGAGGAGAAACACGGTTCCCGCCACGGCTGAGCCAACTGTCCAGTGAGCAACAGACAGAAAGAAGAAGGGATGGACACGTGGAAAGAACACACACAGTTGGTGACAGGCTGTGAAGGACACAGGCAAGGGCTGCAACTGGGCTTCCTGGGAATCACTTTGGGGACTGTGACACTTAGAAGGTGACACTGGGGAGAAGACCATTCGGCCTGGCAGGGACAGTATCGCAAAGGTGGCAGAACTCGGGTGCCTGAGAGCTGCATGACTGGGTACCGCCGCGGGTGCCTGAGAGCTGGGTGACCAGATACTGGGCAATCATTTGCTCTCAGTCCTGTCAGTCTATGACCCCAGATAGAAAGAGCAACAGTGCCCCTAGGGGATTTCCTGCTTGGGTACCTTTGTCCTCGTAATGACACTGAAATTTGTCACCCTGCATTCCAAAGATGAGAACCTACGGCAATGGGCCAGCCAAGTGTCATCCTTGCCCGAGCAGGGACATGGAGCTCAAGAGACTGAGCCTCCAACACCTCCCCCAGCCTTGTGTGGGTGCTTTCAGAAGCCACCACGTCCAGCCCCAGGGGAACAAGAGGTTGGTCTGCTTGAGCCCCAGTGCCTTGACTTGCATGCTAAGGAAAAACCGGCCCAAGAGAGATCACTGCATTTGACACTTCAGGGAGCAGGGATTAGGAAACACCAACAGGGGATGTGGGGGGATGCCCCCCACATTCACACAGAGGCTCTCTGAATGGGAGGCCTGGAACCATTCTCCCTCCTAGGGGTACAAAAACCATCCTCCTCCTCCTGTTGGCTTCTGGGGAGCAGGAGTGGGCCTCCGCTAACCCAAGCCATAAATCAAACGCACAAGATGTGGCTTGGCAGCCATCCCAGGGAAAAGGATCTGGGGGTTGGAGTTGACCACAAGCCAAGAGCTGCTGAAAAAGCCAGTATGGTGGTAGGCTGTAAGACTAGAGGCGGAGTGACAGCCGGGCATCCTCCTGCTGCTTGGTGGGGCTCACGGCGAGCCTCCCATTTTAGGGAAGTCCGCTGAGTGACAGTGGACAGGACACTTTGGGTTTCCAGCTAATGTCCTACCTGCAGCCGCCTCGGGGTGGTGCTGGAGGGTCTTGGGCTGCAGTCCCGGGCAAGAACTCTCCTGGCGGCCCCTACAGGTGCATGGCAGGGTGCGGGGACCCATCATGACCTGCAGCATTCGCTCATCTCCATCCCTAGATAGACTGAGCTCTCCCCAGCCTTGACTCAGTCTCCCAGGTCCCAGCCCTCTGGGCCTGAGAGGCCTGAGATCATGTGTGGGGTCCACCAGGGCCTGCCCTTTGATTTAAAGAGAGACTAAAAACAAACCAACCAAACCAAACCAAAATAAAAAAAAAAAAAAACTTTTAAAAAGCAGAGCATGGTGAGCATGGTGGTGTACATTCGTAATTCTAGCCATTCGGGAGGCTGAAGCAGGAGGATCCCAAGTTTCAGGCCAGCTGGGGCAAGATCTTGTCTCAAAGTAAGATTAAAAAGATAAAGAAAAAGAAAAAAGAGGGCCGGGGAGATAACTTGGTGGTACAGCACCTGTCTGGTAGGCACGACGTCCTGGTTTGGTGCCCTGCACTGCAAAAAACAAAAACAAAGCCACCCACCACTACCAAAGCACACCATGAGCCTTTTTCTACATGGTTGGTGACCGGTTCTACTTTAGGCACTAGGCATGGAGCCAAAGAGGCCACTGTCCCTGGCTTTGAGGCCCACTGTTTAGCAAGAGTGAATGCGCAGGGTCAGCTGAGGGCATCAGGGGTCAGCTGAGGGTATCAAGGCAGGCTCTGCAGAAGGTGGGCCATTTCGATAGGGTATTATGGGATGAGTAGAAGTCTGCCAAGGCCAGAAGAGAGAAAGAACATTCCAGACAGGCAGAACAGTAAGTGCAAAGGCTGAAAAATGGGGAGGTGACCTAGGATCACGTGACAAGGGGCTTTATCTGATGGCATCTGAGATTTTATCTTCTCTGAGCAGGGAAGAGAGGGGCAACCCTTCGCTACCAGTCCTCGCCCTGGGGACCCTGACCTGCTCCTCCAAGGAGTCTGCCTAGCTTTGAACTCTAGTCCACCACTAACCTCAGGCAAACTGCTTAGCTTCTCTTTATGCCTCTGTTTCCTCATCTGGAAAATGGGTCTACTGCTGAGGCTTTTCTCGTAGTAAGGCCTCTGGATTCACACCGAAGAGCATTCTGGATGTTACGGGCAATTTGCACAGCCACCCCCGAGGCAGGCCCTCTGGGTGCTCCTGTGTGTACGGAATTGTGTGGAGGAGAGACCACCCACAACCAGTGTGGGAACAGGGAGGGCGGGAGGCGGGGCATTTTATCAGAGGTGAAGACAGGTCTTCACTTCTGATGCTTACGCTGGCGCCTGGCCTGGGCCTAGGGACTCTGCGCTCCGTGGGCTCCCAGCTGGGAGTGGGGGGTAAGATACCCCAGTTAGGAAGCCGTTTCCCTGTGGCTCGGCTACTGTGCGGAGGACAGGCGGGGCCTGGGAGCAGGAGGAGGGGTCCCCAGCTCTGTCGTTTCCAGGAGGTGACGTCACGTGAGTCAGGGCTGGCACATGGGGGACAGCAGTGAGCCACCACCAAGCCCTACAGGAAGCCTCTGTGCCCAGTGCCTACAGACTGGGCAGCGTGGCCTTCCTCCCAGGTGGCCTCTGCCTGGCCCCTGCCCTGACACATTCTTAAACCATAGAGTCCAACATGGCAGATCAGGTCCCAGGCACCCCAAGTGCTTTCGCCAGGCTCCTTTGGGTCCACCTAATCCCAAACATTCCCAGAGAAAAACAGCTTCTTCAAAAGTTCCATGAAAACACTCCCCTTCCCAGCGCTTACGGAGATCCCACACCTTCTCGGTTTTAAAGGGTCAAGAGTTGAAATTTACAAGCCAGTAGAAAGATTCTCAGCATAAGACATCATTGGCCGACAGCTGGGAGACGTTAGGACAAATCGCGCAGACAGGACACTGAGAAGGATCACCTATAAACAGCGTCTCGACTGGGCTCCCCCTAAAAGTCTCCTTTATTTGAACGGCACATTTACAGGGCCCTGGGCTGCTGTTCCCAGCCCGACCTCTGGCTTTGTAAAAGAGGAGGAAACAGACTTTAAAGCAGAAGACGATGACAAACCTCTAATCTCATAAACCTACCTCTTATCTTGGGCCTTAGAAAAGTGGGGAGGCCCGGTTGTTTCTAAAAGTGGCTCTGAAAGCTCATAAACGTGACAAGCACTTAGCTCCAGCACCCACAGAGAGGAACACAATCCTTGAGAACACTGAAGAGGAAGAGTGGGGGGTGGCTTCTGGTGAAAGGCTGCCTGCAGGGCGGGCCCACGCTGTCACCAAGAGAGAGCTGTTCCTCTGACCAACAACTGTGTTCAGGAAGAACTTTCCTTGGTTACAAGAGAAGCCAGAACTAATATTTTAACATTTATAATCTGATAAATAACAGCTCACACTTAGCATTTCCTCTGGGCCAGGCAGTGTCTGAAGTACCTGACACGGATTAAATTCACTAATCTCAGAGTATACTGTAATTATCCCCATGAGCACTGAGTCCAGGTGCAGACAGGTAAGTCACCCGCCCAAGGCCACCGATCAGTCAGTGGCAGAGTGAGAATTTCAAGGGAGAGAGGCTGGACACGAAGGTGCATGCCTCTCATCCTAGCAGTCTGAGGCGGGAGGATTGCAAAGTTTGAGCCGTGACTGGGCAACTCAGAGACTTAGTGAGACCCCGATTCAAGATAAAGCATAAAAAAGGCTGGAGACAAAACTTAGGGTGAAGGACCTGAGTTCAACTCCCAGTACTACAAAAGAAAAAAGTGATAAAGGGAGCTGATGGCCCACTGCCCACTCACCCATGAGGAGCAGCATTTCATCCATCTTTGTTGCCGCCCTCCTGTTATGCCATCCTGATGGTCCCAGCCCAGACTTCCCAGGAGACACACTGTGGTGTGGACAGAGCCAGAAGTCACTCCAGCTCCTGAGCTCAGAGTGGCGCTAAGCTAGCAAAGTCCTGCAGCCAGGGTCAGGAGCCAGTGTCCTCCCGAGGGCTGGTCCCCAAAGGGCTAGGATGAGCTGGGGTCCCAGTGATCAGAATCTGGTGGCCCCAAGCTGCGGGCTCTGTTTACTCTACTGAGCTTGCTGCCCTTCCCGAGCCCTGGGCTCTGGTACCCTCCCTGCCTTCGTTTCCTCCAAGAGGCCTTGCGGTACGTGCAGGAGCCAGGCGGCCTCCTTGGGCATAGCCAGCTTCACCATCTCCTGGCTGAGTGACTGGGTGAGTCACAGGCTCCCAGGCCTCACCTCTACCATCTGAAATATGGGGATAACAACACTCTCTCTTCTAAGATCATCAAAAAGATGGTCAATTCGAGGATCCCTGAGAGTGCTGCCGGGAGGGCGGGAAGCACCCCATAATCGCTACCCACTGATCTTATTGTGACGTCTCCCTAGGTGAGGGTCTGTGCCCTGAACCCTGCTGTCAGCCTGGACTGTCTCCTGCCCACCCTGAAAGCCCTTGCTGTATAGGCAGCTGCCTGGGCCTCCGGCCAGCCCCTGTCCCTACAGAGGAAGCAGCAGCCTGGGTTCAAATCCCAGCCCCAGCTCCTCCTGGCTGAAGTCCTCAAGCACATGAGCACAGCTGTGCACCTCTGTGTCCTCTGTTCCGTGAAACAAGGACATTGACACCTGTTTTACTAACAGGGGAAAGAGCAGGGATTTAGAATCACTCACATTTGCTTCCCCGTATGATCTTGGAAAGCTGCCTGAACTCTGAGAACCTCAGTTTTCCTGGCTGTAAAAATGGGGACCCTTCCTTGTAGGGCTTTACACTGTAAAGACAACATGAGATTGTGGGGGGATGGCGCTGGGGAACTTCAGAGATTCACTGGATGGCCGTGTGTGATACCCTACCACATGCCGGGAACTTTTTTAGCCGCTGGGACACATCCACAGACACAATAAACTGGGACTCTCCTTCCGAGCTCGGACTCAGCAAGGACTGGTTTAATGAGGCTCTGGAAGTGAGTCAACGTGCGGGTGATGCCGCGTCACCCGTGAGAGGGAAGAAAGGTGCTCCCTTTGGCGCGTTGCCCAATCCGGCAGCCTCTCCCCACGGACTCTCCGTCAGCGAGCTGGCTGCCCACAGAGAGCTGGTAATGAGGCTTCTGGGACAGGTGCCCGGGGGTCTGGCAGAACCTTCTCGGGCTGCGCGGAGCCACGCTGGTCCTTGGCAAGAACTTGAAAGGGGAGAAAGCTGCTCTTGGCAGCTCTCTGCTCCGTTTTTAGGGTCTTCCTCTTGCCCCTCACCCAACCCCGACTATGTGGCTCCCCAAGCTGCCCTGAGGCCCTTTGGCATCCCTGCTGCTGGAGGTCTCATCTCGCCCAGATCCTGGCATCTGTCCTTTCACAGTCCTGGCTCATCCCCTCTAACCCAGCCCACGTGGAGAGGCCAGGGTCAGGGCTCTGCCAAGCATCTACCCGCCGCATTAAGACAGGATTCCTTCTGGAGGCACCAGCCCCTCAGCCAGGACACCATCAAATGGTGGGCATTTCCCGCATTGTGACAGGAATGACTTGGGAGCGGTTCCTCCGTGACTCCGCATCGCCACCCTTGCTCCCACCTTTAAGGCTGACCCCTGCTCCTCATCCCTGCCTGTCACTAGCACGTTTCTAGAACAACCTGCTTCCTGCTTGAGTCCTAGGCACGGCCACGTATGCACCTTCCATCCTCAAGACCCGAGGGCCAAACCATTGTCATTCCCCTTGTGTTGATGAGGACAGAGAGGCTCAGAGAGGGAAGTGACAGTCCAAGCACAAACAGCGGTTGGTGGTGGAAGTGGATGGGGTCCCAGCTCTGGTACAGAGTTGAGCCTGCTCTCCTTGGCGCCAAGCCCTCTCTCTCTGCCACCCTAGTTCCCTCCCTCTCCACAAGGATTTAAATGACAGCAGGTGGCTCAGGAAACAGAGCTCAACAACAGCTCAGGTAAGACAACCAGCCAAGATGAAGGGGTCACTGAGTCACGGCCCTCTGTCCACCAAAATCACCAGTAGAAACCTAGCACCCTGCTAGGAGGGCTGGTGGCGTGCCTAGTGCTTGTTCAGTGATCTAGTCACTAGTTCATTTGTCCGTTTGTTCTACGGGAACTGGCATGTAACAGGCACCCTCTGGGGGACAGAAGTATAACCTGCCCTTAGTAACTGCCCTATTTGTGTGTGTGTGTGTGTGGGGGGGGGGTAGGTGGGTGGGAGGGTGGTACCGGGGAGTGAACCCAGGGCCTTTGCACTGGGCCCCATCCCAGACCTGTTTATTATCTTTATTTTGAGACAGAGTCTCTCTAAATCACTAAGTTGTCCTGGCTGGGCTTGAAATTGCAATCCTCCTGCCTCAGCGTCCTACAGTACTAAGATTACAGGGCCTGCATCACTAGGCCACTGCTAAGAAGAGTCACTACTTTCTAGTCTTCTCTGCCGGATTGTGAGCTACTCAAGTGGTCAGACAGTGTCCCCAACAGACCTGGGTTTTGGCGATTAAATGAGTTAACACGTGGAATGTGCCAGAATGGTGAGTCTGCACGGAAGACACGGCTCCTCTCTTCCTTATTTTCAGAATGACTTGGGCTGTTTTCTCTCCTGGGCTTTACCATCCTGATGGCTGCTACTGGGCTTTGTTTCTAAGAGCCATGTCCCAGGTTCCCTCCGCTGGTGAGCAGCCTGGCAGAGTAGGCAAAAGCCATCCATCAGGACTTTTCAGCCGAGAGGGTCTCTATACCTGTGCTGAGGTTGTTATCATAACTTCTTTAATACATTATTTTTTCATACCAGACACTACGCTGGTAGCTATAGCCCCACCATCTTAGTCAATATTTATCGCTAGGAGGTTGGCACTGTTTTCTCCATCTTGCATACAAAGAAAAGAGGCTCAGAGAGACTGCGTAACATCCACCCCTCTATGACCCATCCAACTTGCCATCAACCCATCCACTGGTCCAGGCACCCGCTCATCCCCCTAATCTCCTTTCTAGCGAGGACTTAGGAGTATCTTTCATAGACCTATCCTATGCCAGGGTTTAGTTCAAGTCCCCGCTAATAAAAAACAGACTTAAGTCCTGCCCTCTCTGGGCTTCCAGTCTGGTAAGAAAAGACCTCGCAGCATGTTGAAGGGTAAGGGTGCAGCAGGTGAGCCCAGCTGGGAGGAAAGCCAGCCTAGAAACATTCCCTTCCAGCCCCATCCCAGCCCCACCTTTGCCCTTCTCAACTCTGCAAACCCTTTTCCCTGGGGTTGGTGGCTCCTGCTTTGACACCTTCTCATCCCACGGCCCACAGATGTCATCCATCCTCTAGAAACCTGGTGTATTCAAGTGCTGTACCAGACCCTGTACATTGTCATCTGTTTGCTGGTCAAGAGCCAATCCCAGTCTCAATTGGAAAGCCTTCCTTAGCTACTGCACTGTCCTCAACTCTGTCCCTCAAGAGCCAGGAATCTGTGTATACACCCATGTCATAGTGATTTCCCCCTTGACCTCCTCCCCCTTGGACTTCCAGACCTTGCTGGAAGTTACCAGGCCTATTCATCTTTGAGTCTTGTGCAGAGTGGGGCACATGGCAGGTCTCAATAAGAGCTGAGTCCTGAACAAACGGAGGGGCTGAGAGGAGAGAAATCCCGGGCTGAGTGCCAGCCTCGTCACTGCTAGGCTTTAGGGTTGGCCTGCATGCAGTTCCATCTTGTCCCACACCTCTGACCAGTTCCCTGGTGGCTGCTCAGCACACTGTGTTGAGCAGGATCCTGAAGCAGCACCTGGCCTGGTAGTAAGAGTACTGTGACTGACTCGCAATGTCTGCCCTGGATCAGGGAAGGCTAGCGGCGGATGCGCCTCGGTTCTGATATCCTGGCAAAGTCCTTTTGTTCTTTCTTTTTCTCTTTCTCCCCCC